>JAJONR010003039.1:0-59568 GCA_029582245.1 Solanum etuberosum | reverse complement strand
TTATGTTATCTATTGTGATGCGTCTAGAGTCGGCCTAGGTTGTGTGTTGATGCAGCGAGGTAAGGTTATAGCTTATGCTTCTAGACAACTTAAGGTGCATGAGAAGAATTATCCGACTCATGACCTCGAGCTTGCAGCAGTGGTGTTTGCACTTAAGATTTGGAGACATTACTTGTATGGTGTTCACGTAGATGTGTTCACAGACCATAAAAGCCTTCAGTATGTGTTCACCCAGAAAGAATTGAATCTTCGCCAGAGGAGATGTCTTGAGTTCCTCAAGTATTATGACATGAATGTGCTTTACCATCCTGGTAAGGCCAATGTAGTAGCATATTCCCTTAGTAGACTATCTTTGGGTAGTGTAGCACATGTTGAGGAAAAAATAAAAGAACTAGCAAGGGATGTTCACAGGCTTGCTCGCTTGGGAGTTCGCCTTATGAGCATATCAGATGATGTTGTAACAGTTCAGAATGGGTCAGAGTCTTCATTGGTAGTGGAGGTTAAGGAAAAGAAAGACAGTGATCCGATATTGCTTCAACTAAAAGGTGCAGTCCACCAACAGAGAGTTGAGGTATTCTCCCAAGGGGGAGATGGTGTGCTTCGCTATCAAGGTCGATTATGTATTCCTAAGGTGGGTGAGTTGAGACAGCAGATTCTTGCAGAAGCCCATAACTCCAGGTATTCTATTCATCCAGGCGCCACTAAGATGTACTATGATCTACGGGAAGTCTTTTGGTGGAATGGCATGAAGAGGGATATAGCAGGTTTTGTGGCTAAGTGCCCCAATTATCAGCAAGTGAAGGTAGAACATCAGAAACCAGGGGGTATGAATCAAGAGATCAACATTCCTACTTGGAAGTTGGAAGTGATCAACATGGACTTCATTACAGGTTTACCTCGTACTCGAAGACAGCATGACTCCATTTGGGTGATAGTAGACAGAGTTACTAAGTATGCACGTTTTTTGGCTGTTAAAACTACAGACTCGGCGGAGGACTACGCCAAGCTTTACATTAATGAGATAGTCAGGTTGCATTGGGTTCCTTTGTCGATCATCTCAGATAGAGGTCCTCAATTTACCTCTCATTTCTGGAAGTCATTTCAGAAAGGTCTTGGTACTCAGGTTAATCTTAGCACTGCGTTTCATCTGCAAACGGATGGTCAGGCAGAGCGTACCATTCAGACCTTAGAGTACATGCTGAGAGCTTGTGTGATTGACTTCAAGGGTAGTTGGGATGATCACCTTCCTCTTATAGTGTTCACCTACAATAATAGCTACTATTCCAGCATTCAGATGACCCCTTATGAGGCATTGTATGGGCGTAGATGTAGATCTCCAGTTGGTTGGTTTGAAGTAGGTGAAGCAGCCTTGATAGGACCAGATTCGGTTCATGATGCTATGGAAAAAGTGCAGCTCATTAGAGATAGACTTAAGACAGCCCAGAGTCGCCAGCAGTCCTATGCAGATGTAAGGAGAAGGGACTTGGAGTTCCAAGTTAATGATTGGGTTTTCCTGAAAGTGTCACCTATGAAGCGGGTGATGAGGTTTTGCAAGAAAGGAAAGCTCAGTCCTAGATATGTAGGCCCTTACAAGGTCTTGAAAATGGTCGGTAAAGTGGCTTACGAGTTAGAGTTGCCGGCAGAACTAGCAGCAGTTCATCCGATCTTTCACGTTTCGTTGTTGAAGAAATGTGTGGGTGATCCAGCATCCATAGTACCTTTAGAGAGTGTGGCTGTGAAAGATAGTCTCACTTATGAGGATGTCCCAGTTGAGATTCTTGATCGTCAGGTTAAAAGGTTGAGAAACAAGGAAGTCCCTTCAGTTAAGATTTTGTGGAGGAGTCAGTCTGTAGAGGGAGCTACTTGGGAAGCAGAAGCAGCCATGAAGGCCAAGTATCCTCATCTCTTTCCTTCCGATTCCATTCCAGCTTGAAATAATAGTTTCTCTTCAGTTTTTCAGTCATTCATGCGCAGATTCAGTCTTAGTATCATGTTCCTTCAATTTATACTTGCATTTTCAGCTTATTTGCATGTCCTTGGAACTCAATTTAGTCAGAAATCAGTTTTCAGAAATTAGTGGTAGGGTTTGCAGCTCTTTCCCCCCATATAAAGCTAGTTTAGTCTTCATTCGAGGAAGAATGTTCCCAAGGGGGATATAATGTAACACCCCGTATCCTAGACAGACCAGAATGTAGATTTCAGAAGTTACAGGTGCCACTGACGGGCACCACCCACGGACCGTAGGTGGGGTCCGTGGTTGGCCACCTGCACCCTCCCCAGAAAACTCAAACAGAATATTCTAAGACACGACCCACGGTCGGACCCATGGACCGTAGGTCAGGCCACGAACCGTGGTCCTGTTCCGTGGATCGAGGCCCCAGAACCCCATTGATGGTTGACCAGCACGGATCGTCGGTCCATCCATGGTCCGTCGGTGACCCCGACAGCTTTTAAGTCAGGGGTCATTTGGTATTTTCCCTATGCGTTGGACCCCTAAACTACGTCGTTTAACCCCCTAAACTACGTAGTTTTGGTCAGTTTAAGCCTAGTAACTTAATTAGAACTTACCCTAGTCAATTCATTCTCCAAAATTTGGCAAACTCAGAGCAAAAGTGGAGAAAGAGTCGAGCAAACCCTTTTCCAAGAACTCAATGAGTTTTCTTCAGTTCCAGCCCCAAAATCGAAAGAATTATCTGTGGAATTCATCACCGGGTATGTGGGATTTCACTAGTGGGTTCCTTTCGTCCATTAGATCCCAAGAATTCAGTCAAATTCTTGATTCCCTCCATATTATCTAGACCTAGGGTTTCTAGAATTTCAGCAGAACAGTATGAATTAGTTACTTTAATGTTCCTAATCAGATTATCATGATTTTAGTGTTGTTTTGCGTAGATGCTTTGATAAACTCAGAACCGTAGCTATGTAGTTCTTTTAGTTCATGAATTATACATGCTAGGTCAGTTATTTCAGATATACATGCCCCAGTTACGAATGTTTCATTATCAGTACATTAATGTTGCATTCTCAGATTTTGCATGTCAGTATTTTTAGCTATCCAGTAGTACAAAAATTTAAGTATAATGTGTTAGTCACATAATCAGTTGGGAGTAGACTTAATACCGAGTTGGACTAGGGTTCAGCGTACCTGTATAGTCCTAGAACTACGTGTCCCCGTAGGTTTGTAAGTCCCCTCTGTGGGCATCAGATTTAGTGATCACGCCAGTCATGCCTTTATACCCTGGCAAGGTATATTGGGTCCTCTCGATGGGGCGTATACATCGGACTCCACATTTAGCTCATGTGGTTTTATGTCGGTTATCAGTAGCTCCTTCACAGTCAGATTCTAGTGTAGTGACCAGGTTATCAGATACAGTTCAATATTCAGTTTCAGCATGTTATAAACTTGGTCATTGCATTTAGTTAGCTCATGTTCAGTATTTCCAGTATAGTATCATGATTATCTTACATCATTGCTCAGTTATATGCTTTGTTCAGTTATGTATATTGTTCAGCATTATTCTATCCTGCATGCTCAGTACTTTTCTAGTACTGACGCATACTCTGCGCTACATCTTCTCGTAATGTAGGTCCAGGTTCTCAGCTTCCAGATCACGCATAGATCGGTTCCCCATCTTCAGCTCAACAGTATTAGTGGTGAGTCCTCATTCTCCGAGGACGACAGACTTCGTTCCTTTGCTTTTAGTCTTAGTTTCAGTTTTTTCTAGATTTAGTTGGGGCATGTCCCAGCATTTCTAGTCAGTTAGAGGCTTTATTTCAGAAAAAGTTAGATTCAGCTTTAGATTTGAGTTTGATACTTCAGTTGTTTATTAAAACTCATAGTTTCTTTATATATTCAGACTTAGAATTGGTATTTCCCCATCTTCAGTTAATTATGGTTTTAAGCTTCCGCATAGTATATTTTATTCAGTAATCTTTTAGTATGCTTATGTTATGCCAGCAGGATTAGCTTGGGGTCACTCTTGATCCTAGGTCCCATGTCCGCGTCCAGGCGGTAGCCTCGGGGCGTGACAGTCTAGGCTTAGGCTACTGATTTCCATAGACTTGCATCCTTTTGGAGTTGTTAGGCCTTGTAATCTTCCCGACATCACTTCAGACGGCTTAACTCCATTTAAACTGATGTAGCAGACCCGAGTCTGATATTTTAGGCCTTAGCTAGGTAGTAACACCGCCCTTGCAACCATATATCCATAAATCCCCTATTTTCGTCGGTTTTGGTGTCTCTAATTCTTGGTGTGGAAGCTACTCGTCGATTCTGGTTTGACATGGTTCGGACTGGAGTGATATATTGATAGCACTCGGATTAGGGGTACTCCTTGTGATGCTCGGTTGGCGCCCGATCCTATTTCTAGCTTATTTGCCTCTATTTGTGGTTCAAGTCCCCCAATTCACTCCACCGAGCGTGGTTCAAGTCCACCGCCATTTGCAGCCATGGTTCAATTCCACCGCTCCTTACAACTTCATTTAAGTCCATAGCTACTCCCACCTCGGTTCAAGTTCTTGGTCATATTTATACGTGGTTCAAGTCCATGATAATCCTTAGCCCTTGTTCAAGTCCTCGGTTACTCCAAATCTCGGTTCATGTCCTTGATCTTCCATCTTCAATTCAGTTCAAGTCCTTAACCCCTATTAATTCTGGATGAGCTTCAGGCATATGATTTGGTTCGGTTCGAGTCTGCGGAAAGTTGTGGAAATCTTGGAAACTTCATCGGGTCCTTTTATTCCATTCTAAACTTTTCCTTGTATCTGTACGGCTTATGAGAGTCCGCTCGGGTTTTACTTTTAGCTTTCGCACGAGTGTACCCGTTGGGTTTATTGGAGCCCGATCGGATTTAGTTAGTTATTTTCCTTTTCTTTGTGTGTTAGTACACTCGTGTGCATACTTGTTAGATTTCTCGTTCCTGTTTCTGGTAGTGTTTTAGATTCTCGCATTTCATATTACTTTTGTTTTTCTTGCTCAGTCGGCCTACGAGGCCTACTGGGTACCTTTTGTTTTGGTACTCATACTACACTCTGTATCTATTTTCGTGATGCAGGTCCGAGCACCAGCTACCAGTGTTGACATCGAGCCTGGTAAAGTTTGATCCAGAGACGGGGGTGAGCACTTGACATTTTGTGCTATACCAGTCTCCATCTATATATATTGACTTGTCTTTTGCTTTTTGAGACAGTCTTGTTTCTGTGGTCCACTTTTGGGACTTGTACTCATTTGTTAGTAGCTCTGTACATGGGACTTCTAGGTTCTGGGAGGGATTTCTTATTTGTATATATATTTTGGCTTGCTTCCGCTTCTTCATCTATGATTCCTATTATTTATGCTATTGTTTTAGTTGAGTTTAGTTTTCTGCCCTCAATCCCATTATTTGTAGTTCCAGGATACGGGTTGGCTTGCCTACTGGCTATTGGTGGGTTATAGTAGGCGCCATCATGACTCGAGGAATCGGGTCGTGACAAACATTGTGATAAACATAGTTTATCTAAGGAAATATTTAAACTTTATATGCTCTATGACACTCTAGTTCGTATGTTGAGATTTCTTTTAAAGGAATACCCATGCAAGCATCTTATCTATCACTCTCAATGTATCACAAACTAGGGTAAGAGGACAGACTTCCGACCAAAAAGAAGGAGAAGTGTTGGAAGACCACAAAATCTAGAGCTAAACCGTCTTTGAAGATGAATAATAAGAGACCGCTAAGTTTTCATGAGAAGTGTGTTGACAAGCTTGTCACAATAGGATAACTTGTAAAAACATATATGTCAAAGAAGATACTCCCTCTGTCCAAACAAAACCTGGTTGTCACGTGTACATGCCTCTAATGTATGAAAACATAATTGAAAGATAAATACAAGTCTTAATATCTTTGTTTCTCAAAGAGAACAAAGCATGAAATAAGGAACTAGACCCGTGGGGATGACAAGAAGGTAACTCTCACAATCCTTTGAAAGCCTCGTAGAAAGATGAAGAAGAATGATCACATGGGTCCAGGCTCGGAACCTACACAAGTGTAGAAGCAAAGAGTGAGTACCAAACAACACGGTGCTCAGCAAGAAACCCCCTCAACAAGGTAAAACTAAGCTAGAATACGAGTAATCCTTTCATTTCAACCAAACCGCCTCAACTACAACTTGCATAGAAATCAACCTAACCATTAACAATGAACAACTCACAAGGCTTAACAATCGTAGCCCAACAGTCACAGTCAAATAATCAACAGGTGTCAAGTATGTCAATCACAAGTATCAAGAAGATCAATCACAAGTTTCAAGCTGATCAATCAGAAGTATCGAGTAGATCAATCGCAATAGTGAAACACTTGACGAAACCATTTCCCATTGACACAATAACACTAGCCGGAATAATTTCTCTTGACTTAATATAATGTCACTTGCTGGAATCATTTCCAGTCAGCACTATATCACTAACCAGAATTATTTCACTTTGACTTTGTATAATATCACTTGCCAGAACCATTTCCATCGACACACTAGCCGAAACCATTTCCCTTTGCCTTAATATAATATCACTTGCCAGAACCATTTTCCATCGGCACAATATAACATTACTCATCACGGTACACAGAAATCAATGCAAATAAGTAATTTCACACCATAAGGAAGAGACAATAAACTCAAGAAATTCAAGTCAATAAAAATTCCATCAAAGCATTTCATCAATCAACAAATTAAGGTCTACAACAAGAAAATTTGTAAAACACAACAATCAACACGTTGCCTTTTACAGTTAATCCCTCTTTTATTTATTAATATCAATCAAGTGGAGTAATTGAAATCATCACCTCATTCTCATTACTCCCTAACACATATAATGAAGGAAAATTCATCATTCTACAAGTTTTTCATGGTTTAGAAGTTCACTTGCCTCTATTCAATCAAAAGTCTATTAACAACGCCGATATCATAAAATTTGAAAAATGGGTCAAATCAACTCAAAAATCCAATTTTGGAAATGAGGTTTGAATCCAAATATCTTTACTTGAAAACATTACCCAAGGTATTTGAAACTCATTCGTGAAAACCTTTTCAAAGAAGGAGTTAAAATGAGTTCATAATCACCATTTTACTTAAGAACTGAAGCTCTTGAAAAACCTTTCACTTGGTCAATCAAAATCTTAATTTTTGATGTTAAAATCCACAATTTATAAAAGGTAATTGAAGTTTTAGGGTTACAAAGACTTACCCAAATAATTGCCCAAGAAAAAATCTCTTTAAAATTGCCTACAAGGATTTTTCAAAACATAAAATAGGGAAAAATGAGGTAAAACCCAAAAATGGCAGGTCAAAACCCTCCTCTGAAGTCGCTTTCGTGAACCTAGGGTCGCTTACACGAACATCAGTATCGCGACCCATCGTTTTCTTAAGCGAACCCCACAAAAACTAGGCCCTTCGCTTTCACGAGCCGACCCTCGCTAACAAAAGGTCGTGAACGCAACCAGGGTCACGCTAACACAATCCTTACTAAAGCGAGGAACCTGTAACACCACGAAAATTTCTAAGTTAAGACTCGGACCACTCTTCATTTACTTAAAGGGTCATATCAGGTAATTCTTAAATTGTTCATATCTGTAAAGGTAAATTCTTTAGTGTGGGAATGATTTTGGATATTAATTAAGGTAACTAGAATATCCTAGTACAAAGTTGAGTTGAAAGTTTCCTTACCGATTAAGTTTTGATGTAAGATTCTCTTTGGGTCAACTTCAAATGACCATATCTCTTAGAATAGAAAAAGTAATGTGGCCTATAACCTATCAAATTAAAGGTATTTGAATCTTATTTCCAACGACACCAATTTCGCACCAATCCAAATTTCGAGTAAAATGTTATGACCATTTTAGTAATCTGATATAGTGCAGTGACGAATTAACCGACGGGAAAACAATAAAAAGGGTCATTTTTGTCTCATGCTATGAACCTATTCATATAAGCAATCATGTCTCACAGTATGTTCAGTCTCACAAATCCATGAATTACTCTCAATGGCTAGCAACATAATGTTATGTCATGCATATTCTTATATCAGAATTCTCGAATGAATCGTGCTTATGATCTTTCGCCCTAAGTCCTTTTAGTAATCCTTTTTAGTTTTGGAGAGTGGTGTTGTTGATAGTAGTTGTGTGATGATGGAGGAGAGGATTGCTATTTCTTATTGTGATAGTGATGGTGTGTTTATTCCATCTAAGGTTATGAATGTGGAGGAAGAAGGAGATAAGGTTTTACAATAAGTACTAAGTCAGCTTCCTGGTGGTAATGCATGAAAATTTAGTTGGTAGAGATGATGAGAGGATGAGAAGTTCTTAGAAAGTGGGTTAGTAGGAGTCTATGGAGTGGTTAAGGTTATAAGCATGAATGTGGTATTGTTAACATGTGGACAATGCATGATACATTAGGTGTTTCGTGATATGAGCTCAAGGTTAGTTGTATCTAGCTGTAAGGAGTAGTCTTCTTGGGATGAGATTTCCTACAGAGGTATAGAACCTGAATCTTGTGATTTAGATCAAAATAATCATCCTATGTTAAGTACTTTGTGATTCTGAGTTAAACTTGAATATAGTAAGAGTAACCCCTTTCAACTCTCAGACCAGCCGTCATTCGAGGACAAATGATCCCAAGGGGGAGATATTGTAACACCCTGAAAATTTCAAAGTTAAGACTCGAAACATTCTTCATTTACTTGAAGGGTCATATCGGGTGATTCTTAAATTGTCCATATGTGTAAAGGTAAATTATTTAGTGTGGGGATGATTTTGGATATTAATTAACGTAACTAGAATCTCCTAGCACAAAGTTGAGTTGAAAGTTTCTTTACTAATTAAGTTTTAATGTAAGATTCTCTTTGGGTCAACTTCAAATGACCATCTCTTAGAATATAAAGAGTTACGTGGCCCATAACCTATCAAATTAAAGGCATTTGAATCTTCTTTCCAACGCCACCAATTTCGCAACAATCCGAGTTTCGAGTAAAAAGTTATGACCATTTTAGTAACCTGATATAGTGTAGTGACGGTTTAGCCGACGGAAAAATATTGAAAAGGGTCATTTTTATCTTTTTACCTCTAAGAAAACCCTAAACGAATTTCTTAACTAACTAAAGACCCAAAACAATCATATTTTCATCTCGTAATCTATCATTCTCTTCTCTCTCAAACCCTAAGAAAAAATCAAAATAGAAGACTCCATTCAAGATTCTTTCCATCCTTTTCAAGATTCTTCTTCAAGGTAAGTTCTTCTCCAAGAATTCCATTCTTTCCAATTCAAATTTCTTCATACAATTATGAATCATTAATGAAAATCATAATTCTTGGCCATAGAGTTTCAAGAAACTAATTCAAGAAATCTCAAGAAACATTTTCTTGATTTTTCTCCTTCAAGCTAGGGTTTCAAGGCTTCTAATCAAGTTTTTCTTCAAGTTTCTTCAAGAACCTTATTTTTCCAGGTATGTAAGGCTATCATAGTATTGGTCTAGCTCGTCCGCACGCCCTACATCTACTTTTAAATCGGTAAAAAGTAATCTAGGATTCTACCCCTAGATTTGAGTATTCTTGAAATGAGTTGATTTTGAGTTCTTGAGTTCCTGATTATTTTTTTGAAATTCTATTCCTAATTATTGAATTGCTATATGTTATGCATTAAGATTCTTGAGTTGATTTGTTCATATCTATATTTCAGCATGAACTCTATAAATTGAGTATTCTTGAGATGAGTAGTACCGTTGAGTTCTGAGTATTGAGTTTTTCTATATTGTTTTTGAGACCCTTGAGTTGAGTTGTTCATGTCTATATTTCATTATGAACCCTATTTTGAGTTATAAATTTTGAGGATCTTTTTAAAGCCAACATTTGAGTTTTAAACTGAGTTTTTGAGAAAGTAACGATGAGTTTTGAGAAAGAATTTTTAAAACATGATTAGTATGACAATCGAGTATGCCATCAACGTTTAAGAAGTATGGTATATAAATATACCATCAATGTTTATGCAGTATGACTTCCTGTGTCATCAATGATCATATCACAATATAATTTTTGATATATTTTTGAGAAAGAGTTATCAAGTATGAATTGAGTAAAAGTATAAGGGAACTAAGTATTCCCAAAGGTACTAGTTTTTACATTGATAAAAGATAAACTTTGATTTCTAAATGAATTATGAGTTCAATGATATTTCATAGCAGTTACCTCTTTTAAGAGGATAGTTTGAGCAATTATCTCGAACCACAGGAAGAGTATGTTTTTAAACATTGAGCAAGAGTATATATTATTGGGAGTAGTATTGAGCACTGATATGGGGATGAGTTCAGACAACTCACATTCCTCATAAACCATGTATGCCAACATGGGTACAGGATCATACTTTTTAGATGAATCCTAAGTGCCTTGGGGCAGATCTTAGTGGATCCACTTGGTTGAGGTGTCCCATATCCCGATAAGGTATAGGACAGTTCTGGTAGCATGGGCGAGACGTTGTATCATCACGTAGCTCATAGTGATGGTTGTCGGTTAGAGAATCTCCCAATAGAGTTAAAGTGTATTTTTATATATCACTTATTATGTTGAGTTCAGAGATGAGAAAGTATTTTGTAAAGTTTTAAATGATTTAACTCCTTTATTTCTTTACATTCAGCTTGAGTACATTGTTATCTATTGCAATCCTTTCTTTCAGTTATTTGTTATTCAACTATATTACATACTCGTACATTCAATGTGCTGATGTGATTCGACTTGTATCTTTTAATGATGCAGATATAGGTTCTTAGACTCCTCAACAAGAATCTGTTGAGATCACTTCATCCGCTCGCAATCTTTTGAGTGAGGTCTCCATGCTTCCGGAGGACTCCAGTTTTATAAGTTGTTGGTATTAGTAACATTTTGAGTAGTTGTGGGTCTTGTCCCGACACTCGTCTATATACAGTAGAGGCTTCATAGATAGACAGTTTTGGAGAGTTTTTCAGTTTCAGATATTTTATTTAAAACTTATATTTCATACTCAGTATATTCAGTGAAGTTTTGAGATTCAGTATTCTGTTTTTAAACATTTCTTTCAATTTGATGCTTATGTATGCTTGAGTTAGTCTTCCGCTTGTAGTCATCCAGGATGAGGGTTCGCTTGAGGACCAGAAATAGTTCTCAAGTGCCGGCCACGTCCAGGGTGTAGGCTCGGGTCGTGACAGAACCCTTTGCGAACGCGAGGCACACAAGACATAAGAAAATCAGCCAACTCTCAATTCATCGAAAGGACCCTCAAGATTCATTCGGAACCTCATACAAACAAATCATAAAAAATTTGACTATACTAGACGTTTCTGACACAATGAAACCGTCGAAATATGAATCTGAGGTTTCCTTCAACAGAATCTCTTGAAAGTCACAAGAAACTAATTATAATGCCTAAAAGGGCTAAAACAAGCTTCAAACCTTTGAAAATCCAATCAAGACCTCCTCTAGGCCTAAAATCATCCTCTGAATCCAAAGAAACTATCTGAAGTCCAATCCAAGCATTTGAACCTCGAATATTGACCGAAGTCAACTCAAAACTAAAATATCACAAATTTCCAACTTAGGACCTTAATCCCCGAAAAGACTCCGAATCTTAAACATACAATTCTCTTAGACCAATTTCCATATTCCGAGACTAATAGATTCGATGAAATTCCATTGTGAGACTCAAATCTTCAAAATATATCGATAACCACTTTTTAACAACTTGGGCCTTTGAATTCAAAAGCTTTCATAATTAAAAACTTTTAACTAAAAGTTCAAAACAAATAATCCTATCAGAAATGACTCGGGGTCGGTAATGAGAGGGGTAAAACGGTAATTTTATGGAAGTTTCTAAAAATGACCTTTTGGGTCATTACAATACGGATCCAAGGTCTCCTTGACCCGTAACCCATGAAAGTCATAATAAACTAACTTAAAGCTCAAAAATTCCAAACTACCCTTGAGACAAATGAAAATTCAACCAAGACTTCACCTAAGCCTAAAATCATCCCCCGAATGAAATGAAATTATCAGAACTATGATATGGGCGTACGAACTCCGAATGTTGACCAAAGTCAACTCAATGTCTAAATTCAGTTTAACTTCCAACTCAAGGCCTCAATTCCATGAAACAACTCCAAAACAGCAGACGACAACACTCATAAACCAAATCCCACATTTCGGAGCTGATGGAACATATGAAATTTCATTTCGAGACTTGAAACTCCTTTTGTTACAAAAACTGACTTTTAACAATTTTGAACCTTCTAAAACTCAAAACCCTAAAAAACTACAAATTTTCGATCAATTTCAAAAACCAACTTCATAAACTGATCAAACATGACTCGGGGCAATAATTGAAAGGGGGTTAAATTGTAATTTTATGAAAATTTCTAAAAATAACCTTAAAGGTCATTACAATGTCAGTCATTCTCTTTGGTCCACTCTCATAATCCTGACCTTTATCATGAGCACCCCATCATAGGATCTTAGCGTACTCACTGAGATAATCCTACAGCCGTTAATCGTACTACAAGAGTCTGAATCTGATACCATATTCATCATAATCCAAATTCATATCATTTATTGTTTGTTTGGGATTTGTATCTTGAGGCTACATAATCATCAAGTCCATAAATATATGTATCATGCTAACTTGTGTTATGTTTTATATGACACTTCACATTTTTCTCCCTTTTTAATATGACATTATATAAGATATAAAGGGTATCCCTTCATTAAAAGTTTATCAGCTTATAAAAAAATGATTAGTGCAAAGTACGTTTAATTATCTGGGGATGTACATCGATCACTAATTTTTTATGTACTCATTTGCTACTTGGTAATAAAATTATTTAGCTACCAAAAAAATATTTGATAACCTAGGCAATTAAGGAAAAACTAAAAATAAACCGAATAAGTAAAGTAGTAATAAGTACTCTACTTAATTGGATAAATTTATTTATATAGTATGTGTAGATATCAAAATTTTATGAGACTACAAAATGTGTTTAATTTCAATTGGGACTCTACCACACGTGTTCAACTTCAGCTAGGTTCTTGGAGACTTTTCAATTTCAACCCTAGTTCATATCTATATAAAGGGTAATATGTTTCCCTTAAAAAAGAATCTCGAATATCCCACATCGAATATCCCATAAACTCTTAAAATATTCATAAAGGATCAACCCAAATCATCTTTAATTCGTCAAATATGCTACTAGCAACCGTCGAATAACGGAGAAACTCTAAGGAGAGAAGAATCAAGAGATAAACAGATTTGTACTGATTATTGTTTATCAATAAAATTATGTTTCTTCATATTTTATTTGTGATTTCAATTTACTTTCTATCACTTTAACATTTGTTACAAGCAGTAGGAAATTTCCTGTTTTTCATTAGAAGCCAAAACTTTTTATATATAAAATGAATTAAGACAAATTGTCACATTCTTGGAGATTTAGAAATTTTAAGAAAATAAGTTATGAGTATCCACGATACAGTTGTGGATTAAAATTTCTAAAGTTCTTTGATTCAATTATATGAAGGGGGTGATGAGATTTGGCAAGAAAGGGAAGCTCAGTCCTAGATATGTAGGTCCTTACAGAATCCTGGAAAGGGTTGGCAATGTGGCTTATGAGTTAGAGTTGCCAGCAGAACTAGCAGCGGTTCATCTCGTCTTTCACATTTCCTTATTGAAGAAGTGTGTGGGTGATCCGTCATCAATAGTACCATTAGAGAGTGTGGCTGTGAATGATAGTCTCACTTATGAAGAGGTGCCAGTTGAAATTCTTGACCGTCAGGTTCGTAGGTTGAGAAAATAAGGAAGTCGCTTCAGTAAAGGTTTTGTGGAGGAGTCAGCCATAAAGGGAGCTACTTGGGAAGCAGAAGCAGCCATGATGGCCAAGTACCCTCATCTCTTTCCTTTCGATTCAGTTTCAACTTGAGGTAATGGTTCCTCTTTATTCTCTCACTTTACTCTTGTGTAATTCAGTCTCAGTATCTTGTTCCCTCAGTTATCCTTGCATTTCAGTACATTTGCATGTTCATGGAACTCAGTTTAGTTAGATATCAGTTTCTAATACCCAGTAATAGGGATTATAGCCCTCCCTTCGTACTCAGCTTGTTTAGACTTCATTCGAGGATGAATGTTCCCAAGAGGAAGATATTGTAACACCTCGAATTTGAGAAGATAGAAAAAATGCAGCTTTCCAGGATCTGGTGCCAGAACCAATGAAAGCCACCGACTGTTCGTGATCTGACACACGGTCTATAGGTGGGCCCATGGTTGGTAAGTCCCTTTTCTCCAAAATGTCAGGTCCTAGTACTTTTATACGGTTCACCAGGAAGATTCGTCATTCAATGTACAAGTCGTAGGTAGGTCTCTTAGGCGAGTCCCAGACTTAGAGGAATTTCAGGAGCAAAAGATGAGACCTACGGTCGTGGTCCACGGTCTGTCGATGGACCCACGGTCCGTAAGTGGGGTTCCGTCGTTGGGGTCCATGATTCAGTGGTCTCTGATCCCACCCACGGCTGACTAGTACGGTCCGTGGTTGGACCTACGGACCGTAGGTGAGGGTCAGCAGCTATTTAGAGAAATATGGTTTTTGGTTCAACTTCAAATGCTCATATCTTTTAGCACAAAATGAATTAGGTAGCCCATGACCTATCAAATTAAAGATAATTGAGTCCTCTTTCCAACACCACCGAGTTTGCTAAATTCCAAGTTCAGAATAAAAGGTTATGCTTGTTTTAGTGAAGCTTTGTCAGGCAGACCTCGAACCACGACCCAGTTGACGGGCAGTGGTTCAAACGACGGCCCGTTAGTCCCCTCATGAGTAGTACTTCGTCAGCTTTAAGTTAAGGTCATTTTTTTCTTTTCCCCTATGCTTTGGGCACTTAAACTTCATCGTTTTACTCAGTCTAAGCCTAATAATCTAGTCAGACATACCCATAACTCTCATTCTCCAAAAAATCATCCAAGTAAAAAAGAAAAGAAGAGAAAGAGGCGTCGGTTTCTTTCAAGAACAAGCATCAGTGTTATTCAAAGTTCAGCACCAAAATCCAAAGGATTTCTCCGTAGATTTCGTCACCAGGTATGTGGAATTTCACTAGTGGATTCCTTACATCCACTAGGCCCCTAGAATTCAGTCAGTTCCTTGATTCCACATAACTTGTTTAGACCTAGGGTTTGTAAAATCTTGGGAATTATGGTTATTTCAGCTGCTATAGTATCCATAGTCTAAATAACATGTTTTCTTGGAAACGTTGCTTAATTCCTTGTATAAAACTCGGTGAATTATACTTTCTAGGTCAGTTAAACAGAAAATCATGCTCCAGATTTCAAATGTTACATTCTTAGTATATAAATGTTGCATTCTCAGTTAGCATGTCAGTATTTTGAGCTATTTAGTATTTAGTGCATTTTAGCTTCACATGTATTCAGTTGGGAGTAGATTTAGCACTGAGTTGTACTAGGATTCAACGTACCCTCAAAGTCCTAGAACTACGTGCCCGCATAGGTTTATAAGTCCCCTCTGTTGGGCATCAATTTTAGTGATCACGCCACAGTCATGCCTCCATACCCCTTGCAAGGTATATTGGGTCCACTCAATGGGGTGTATACATCGGACTCCACGTCTAGCTCACGTGGTTTATGTCAGTTAATAGTAGCTTCCACAGTCAGACTCTTAGTGCATTGACCAGGTTTTCAGTAATTACTTCAGTATACAGTTCAGCATGTTATCTTCATGATTAGTACTTGGTCATTACATCCAGTTTATCTTTCAGTTATACTTCAGTACATATCTATATCCTTGTTCAAATTATATCATTACTCAGTTATGCATTGTTCAGCTTAGCATATCTATATCTTGCATGCTCAATACATTCAAAGTACTGACGCATACTATTGCGCTACATCGTTTCATGATGTAGGTTCAGGCACTCAGTATCCAGATCACGCTTAGATCGATTCTCGATTCGACTTCAGCAGCTTCAGTGTTGAGTCCTCATACTTCGAGGACAATAGACACGCTTTCTATTTCAATCTTTACTTCAGTTTTCAGTTTTATTAGAGTTAGCTGGGGGCATGTCCCAGCAACTCAACTTAGTTAGAGGCTTTTCAGACATAGTAGTAGATCCAGCTTGAGTTGTTAAGTGGTTGTTCCAGTTATCACTAAACTCTTATTATTATATCTTATATATTCAGACTAGTTGGGTTTTTCCCCTTTTTAGATATCCACTATTTTTAGCTTCCGCATAGTACATGTTTTACTTAGTTATTTCAAGTATGCTTGATATATGCCAGACTCAGGGTTAGCTTGGGGTCACTCATGATCCTAGATACCGTGTTACATCTTGGGGGTTGCCTCAGGGTGTGACAGTACCTTCAACATGATGGACCCCATGCCTCTCCTGTTGAGAAGATAGATTCTAAAATAAAAAATTCATGTGATGAACTTACGACGCATGGAGTAGGAAGCACGATTCTGAGATGGACACCATTGTGTGCGCCCCTGGACCACGCGATGGTATTTGTGCCGCAACCCCTTGTTTGTTGATCTTATGTTAACCAAGTCAAAGCAGAGTCGATCAGGATTAAGATTCCGATCCTACTATTATAAATATGTCATTATGATGACATTTTTAAGGGTTACAAATTATTATTATTAGAGATTATCATTAGTCATAGAAGTTAGGGATTACTACTAGCATAGAGTTTCCAACAATCTCACCTTATTAGGTTTAATTATTGCGTTTTAGAATATTATTGTGGAACGAATAACATTCTCTTGCAAGAGCTGCATTAATCAAAAAAAAGGTTTGCGTACTTTCTTTCTATTTATGTTTATTAATTGCTTATATTACATTAGTTATTATTTGCATCTAGTTATGAGTAGCTAAACTTATAACTAAGATTATGGAACTTAGAGTAGGAATATTGATAATAGATTCATTACATTAAAAACTTCTCATGAAGAGGTGATCATTTTGTATTAAGGTTCTTTCGTAAAGATTACTTTTTAATGGTTGCAAACATTAAGAACTCGCATGTATTCTGGCTCACTTGACCAAAAAGGTTTAAGATTAGGATAAAGCATCATTACCAAGGATTTGGAGCTACCAACTTCTATCTAATATAGCTAGAGATAGGATAAATAACCCAAGACATTTGATGAATGAACCAATTACTGCGATACCTAAGTGTCAATATGGACTTAGGGTGGTATTCTCTTAATTGAGCCGAGAGGCTTTAGGATACATATAGATTTTTCATTTTTACACAATGAACAAACCTAAATGTGTTGAAAGGAAATTATTTATTTGAGTTCTGATATATAAGAATTGTAACCCTAGTTCGTCTTTAATTCTTCATTACAGCTTTCTATAAATTAGTTAATAATTCCCCTTTTAAAAGCCTCAACTATAATAGTAGTTACTAATATGAATTTTCAATAAGAAATTATAATTATAAATATCTCCCACCACACTCTCTGTGAGATTTGACTCCAACCTTATTGGATTACTATATTTTGACATCGACCACTTTAATTTCAATTAAGGGTGTAGTTTGGGTGTCATCATTCTCAGGCAATTTGGTGATACGCCAAACTTCTCAAGCGATGCGGCCTTTCAACTTTTGCTTCTTTCTTCCAATTTTTGACTTATTTTCCCCTCTTTTTACTGCTTGAGTGCACTTCTGACTCCAAACTTGAAATTTAAACAAATTAACATTGTAAATGGTTCAAAATGTTGTTGAGTACATTGATTCTGTATCCAAATGACGTCAATTGAATCGTAAAATCTCGACTCATTACTTGTTTCTTCCTCCTGCATTTTAAAGAAAAACTTGTCAAAAAAATGGGTTTCCTCCTAACGAGAATCTTAATTTTGGTCATGGCACGACTCTTTTTTGTATTTTATTATTTTATGTTCTTCAATATTACAATCATTGATTACCTTCTGAGTAGCGCCTGATTTAACGTCATGACATGACTAAAGTCAATGTTCAAGACCATCTCTTTCATTTTCTGTCCTTCTGAGCAATCCTTCGCTTCTTTTTCATTTTAAGAGGACTGCCATTTTCATGTTCCTCTTGCTTCCTATTTTCTTTGTCGCTTTTCGGTGCAAGTTCAGTCCACTTGGAAACTTGCCCTTCATTTTGTAGCACCTCGAGAAATCCACCATGGTCACTTTCTAAAAGCCCACACTTATTCTTAAACAATTTAGTGATCATGCATAGATCTCTATAGTGCGAGGGTTTGAAGTATCCTTTATAGATCGTGAAGGTCATTTATTCATTATTGACCTGCATTTTCATTTTCGCGACCCTCACATCAATCAATGCTCTTCTAGTGGCTAAGAATGGTGTCCTAGAATAACTGACATTCTAGCATCTCTATTAAAGTCAAGAATTATAAAATCAGCAGGAATCACAAACTTACTCATTGATGAGCATATCCTCAACAATTCAATTTAGAGTGTCACAAGACTTGTCTGCCAGTAATATAGTGATGTTAGTCAGAGGTGACTGTCTTAAGACAAGTGTCTTGAAAACTGATAAATTATTACACTAATACTTGCCTCTAGATCATATAGTGCATGTCCAAAATCAATTTCACCAATTTGTATAGGGGATGAAGCTTCCTAGATCCTCAAGCTTTCTAGTAAGCTTGCTTAATACCCTCGAATTGCACTGTTCTATAAGTGCAACCGTCTCACAATCTTCTGGACGCCTTTTGAATTATACAACTCTTATAGATATTTTGCATATTTTGGCATATCTCTCAGTGCTTCAATCAAAGATATGTTTATATACAGTTGTTTGAAGGTATTGAAGAAATTTTTAAAAGTGGCCTCATGTTTGTTCTTCTTTATTCTATGTAGGAAGGTCGGAGGACACTTATGAATAGGCATTGGTTTGATTAAAGTATTTTTCTTCTTAATCTTTTCTCTTAAAATCAATTCATCTTTCTTTTCAACGGTTTTATTTTCACCAGTCTTTCCAAACTTGTCATCCGCAACTTTCTTCACCAATCTCTTTGGAAAGGGAGGAGGACACTTTGGACTGGGCATAGATATCACTGAAGTAACTTTTTCCTTATTCTTTTATTTTAAGCTCAACTTCTCTATCTCGTGCATCGCTTTAGCTTTCTTCATCAATTTTTGCAGAAAAGGGGGGAGGACACTTTGACCTATTTAACTTTATATGGTGTATCATCTACCACCACATATTTAATAAACACTCGGCCACTCCGCGAGTTGCAAAATCCATACAATGGCTCACATTACCTCTTCCAGCCTTTGGATTTGCCATAGTGTCACTCGAAAGAATGACCTCATGCATTTAATTTATTGAGGCTGACATTTGCCTTAGCTGAGCTTCAATCTATTTAATTGAGGTGGAGTGGGATTTTACTACTTGTCCCATAGTTACTAAGTCACTACGTAGTTATTGCATACCCGCATCTATAGATCCAACTTTCTTGAAACGACATAACATGCCTTCCATTTTTTAGCTTATTAGATCAGTTATAGATGGTTGATCTAAGTTTGACCAGCTCGGGGTGGAATATATGAATTAGCGCTTTTGTGATAGATGTACCACTTTGAAACCATCTTTGTGGCCTTAGGGTATGAAATATATATACCCCATCCCTTCCACTCTAAGATTGGCTCATTAGGGAATTGGAAATTCAAAGTTTTAGTCCAACAATATAGCTAGCATAACATGAATACAACCGATTTGTTTCCATAATGACATCAAAGTTATCCGTAACAATAATGACATCAAAGTTAACTATACTTCAACTAAATTGGCCATGGTATCGCTACGACATATTGTGACTATGCAATCTCTATAAACTCTTTTAGATATAATGGACTCACCAATAGGAGTGGAAACAACAAATGGTTCATTAAGTTGTTCCAGACTCATTTCAAACTTTTTAGCAACATAAGGGGTTACATAAGATAAAGTGGTTTTGGGGTCAAGTAAAGCATAGACATCATGAGTAATGACTTTTAACATACCAGTGACAATATTTGGAGATGTTTTTTATTCCTTATGAAAGGATAAAGTATACAATGGGTGTGGGGATATGATACTACTGATGATATTTATTTTTGAAATACATTATTGGACTTTGTACATTTGTTTTATAGAATGTATCGTAAGAAAGTTTTTCACAATCCTTTTTATATAACTTGACAACTTTTGAGAATAACAGAAATGTTAGTCACTGATAATTTCGTCAGCAGTCAATTGTTCTTGAAAGGAGTCATTCAAAGATGTAAAATATAATACAATCTGGCTTATTACTTAGCAAATTTGGGAGAGAGAAGAAGGTTAAATTCATTCTTCATGTTCAGAATTTAGCCTTACCGAATGAGGTTAAAAGTTGTTTGAAGAACGACATTGAAGAACGCTCATACTTCAGGATTCGAGCCCAGAAGAAGTCGTTTGATAATTATTGATTTCTTTTGAATTTTTTGGTCAAGGTCATTGTATACTTTTGTAATCATGGATTCTGAAGGATTCCAAACGAATAGGCCAAATCCCATGTAATTATACATTGGGACTCTTTTGTTTAAGGATGAACTATTCATTCTCCTAATCTCTCAAGGTGGGTGGGACAAAAAGCCAATGTACCATTTGTGTATTTTTTTTTTTATCAATACATAGATTAGGCGATGCCTAATCCCCACCAATGGTGATTTAATTTTTTTTAAAAAGAATATATCACACAAGCGGATTCCAATTCTAATTGCGATGATGAAATGGACATATTTAAAATATTTGAGTTGCTAATATAAAGATTTCAAATCTAACTAGAGTTAAAGTTTCATGTATCTATCTATATGATAGAATAGGAGAGGCAAAATTAACTTCCATGATTTTTGAATTGCTAATAACTACTCAAAATTGTTGTCATATTTTTTTCCTTTTATCATTACATCTTTGTGAAGAACACTCAAAACCTTTTCATGATTGAAATTTATGTGTTTATTAGGAAGGCTGAGTACTTTTAAGTGACAAATGTGTATGTGAAAACACATCTTATATTTATAAGTTTAATGTAAATATCTGATACGCGTAAGTATTTACCTTACCACATATGTCTTAATTTGGTGGTGAAAATTTGACCTTCAAATAATTTGTTTTAGAGATTCAAAAATTTAAATTTGCAGATAATACTATCTTGTCACAATTCAGAAAACTCCAATTTGTGTTTTCCAAGTTAAAAAGGTTGTTACTAGAGATATTAGTAATGTTGTACTATTCATCTCTTTTATCACTTTACCCCTCCTTTGTACTAGACCTGACATACAAATTAATGAATATTGTCTTATTTACTATCTTTGTACCCTTCCTTCTCTCAATTATTACACACTATACGGGTCGTTTGGTTGGAAACAAGTTATCTCATGATTAGTTATCCTGGGGTTAGCTATCCTGGGATAACTTATCCACCATGTATATGGGATAAGTTATCCCATCACTATGATATAAATGGTGGGATAAGTTATTCCAAACATGACAACCAAACAAGATACAAAAAATTTATCCCATAACTATTTTCTTATCTCATCACTATCTATGTTATGTAAGGCAACCCACTAAGCCAATTGGATTAGTCACAAGATTTTACTTTCTCCATTTTAATTTATGTGTTACTCTTTCAAAAAAATTTGAAAAGTATTGAAAACATCTCTAAATTAAGCGTGAATTATTAGTTTCCGAACTATTAACAGCCTTAAAAATACCTCTTTACTTGACTAATTGAACTTAAATACACCCTCGATCTTGCAACACGAGTGAAATACACCCCTAAATTCTCGTCAAGTTTAGGGGTATTTTCAACACTTCTCTCGCCTTTTTATTAAGAGTGTCATGCTCCTAAAGAGTTTGAGACCACATGCAATGTCATGTGGTAGATCGGAGGTGTATCTAAGTTTAGATGTTCAAGTAGAGTACTATTTTTAAGGCTATCAATAGTTCGAAGACAAAACTAATAATTTGTGTCAAGTTCAAAAGTGTTATCAAAGAAAAAAAATATAGTTTATTTTAAATTAGAAGTGTCAAAAGTTTTTTCTTTCCAATTAAATTTTGTGTTCAGTCAAAAACCTTGGGACAGTACATATTTACACTCCATTTGAGAGAGAATCAAAGGGCAAAAGGAAGAAAAAGAATCAGATTCTTGATTAGACAGGTTTCAATTTTCTATTATACGTCATGTATTGTTGATGCAACCATAACTTCAACTAGCTTCACTAATTACAATGTAACTAATTTTTTATTACCATCTAATCTTCCTTAAAATCACTACACATTCCTGAAATAGAATGCTGGTAAAGAACTTGAACAGAAATTGAAATGGTCAGAATTTGTTGCACTCAAAATAGGAAAAGTGGAGCATGTAAATTTCCAATGCTTCATTGGCTGCAGAAAGGATCACCTTTCTCTGTTCTTAGTTCAAGGATGATTAAGTGAAGCTAATTTTAATTAATGTCAAGTGAATAAATAGAGTTAAGGGTAAAAAACATACCTAAATTATCTCACTTTCTTGAGTTTTTCACTTAAACTATTGAGAGTGAGTTTTTCCTACCTGAACTATCACCCAATGGTTAGCAAAATACAGCTAAACATTGACTAGACCAAATGTTTGTCTAGGCACATTTGTCCTTAAAATATCCATCCACCTTGCATATATAACGGCTCTATTTGCTTCATTGGCTGCAGAAAGGATCACATTTCTCTGTTCTTAGTCCAAGTATGAAAAAGTAAAGGTATTAATAATAAATGCCAATTGAATAAATAGAGTACAAAGGATAAAAAGAAGAAAAGAAAGGATTTTTCACACCAAAAACACAGAATACACCAGCTAGCTACCTCATTCTTGAATACATTGTCTGTAAGAAGTATGGTTTTTTCTCTAGACTTCAAGATTCCAATGCCATTCTGTTCTTTTGTTTTCCGTCTAATTACCCTCCTTACATTCATGTTCAATATCTCACATGCCTTGAAGTTACATAATGGTAATGGAACTGATATGCAAGCCTTACTTTCCATCAAAGAAAGGATAACTCAAGATCCTCATGGTATTTTTACTTCATGGAATAAGTCAGTCAGTTTATGCAGCTGGGAAGGTGTCACTTGTGGCCATCTTCATCAAAGAGTCACTAAACTGCACTTAACATCACTTGACTTAGTAGGTCCTTTGTCACCTTTCATAGGAAATCTTACTTTTCTTACTAGTCTCAGACTTGAGCTCAACAATTTCCATGGAAAAATCCCACCACAGGTTGGTGGTTTGTTTAGGCTTCAGCATCTTAGTTTGACTAATAACTCATTTTCTGGAGAGATACTGATAACTCTGTCTCGTTGTTAAGTTGTGTGTTGGTTGGAATCAATTGTCTGGAAAGATTCCATTTGAGCTTGGTTCATTGCAAAAGCTTGAGAGATTGCAAGTTCATAACAACAACCTCAATGGACCAATACCGGAAACCTTAGGTAATCTTTCCGCAATCAAATCACTTTCCTTATCGGTTAACAATTTGGAAGGAACTATTCCTAGTTCTCTTAGTCAATTGAAGACATTGAATGTTCTTGGTTTGGCTATAAATAAGTTATCTGGTATTGTACCTGCTGAAATTTTTAATCTTTCATCTCTTGAGATATTCACGGTTTGTTATAATCAGTTGTATGGAACTTTTCCATCAGACTTTGGTTCAAGTCTTCTTAAGTTGAAAGTTCTTAAGATTGGTCATAACTGGTTTACTGGACCCCTTCCAAAGTCATTATCTAATGCTTCAAATCTAGTTGAACTTGATGCATATGGTAGCAATTTCGCTGGCAAACTGTCAATTGACCTCGGGGGGTTATCGGATCTTTGGTGGCTGATTCTTGCATCAAACTCCATAGGAACAGGAGAAGTTGATGACTTGAGATTTTTCAATTTTTTGAGTAGATGCAGAAACCTGAAAGTTCTGGATTTGAGTGATTGCAAATTTGGAGGTGAGCTACCTGATTCTATTGCAAATTTATCGACGACTCTTCTGTCACTAAGATTGGGAGGTAATCAACTATTTGGTTGTATTCATTCAGGAATAGGGAATCTTGTTAAAATGACTGAATTGCAACTGCAAAAGAATGATTTTTCTGGTAGCATTCCTGAAGTCGTTGGCAATCTTCGTAGGCTTCAGTTAGTGGATTTGTCCGAAAACAAGTTTTCAGGAATTATTCCACCTTCTATGTCTAACATGACTCAATTATATTCACTTCATTTGGAAAAGAATGAGTTAACTGGTAATATTCCCCTTAGTTTTGGCGATTTCCGGTACTTGCAAGATTTAGACCTCTCTCAGAATCATCTAAGTGGTACCATACCAGATGGATTTATGAGTTTGTCTTCCTTAATAAATTCTCTTAATCTTGCTGACAATCAATTGTCCGGTCCGCTATCAGTTGAAGTTGGAGATCTCAATATTCTTGGAAGATTGGATATTTCTAATAACATGTTGTCTGGGAAAATTCCTAGTAGTATAGGGAGGTGTGTAGCTTTGGAAAGCCTTGTTTTAGCTGGCAACTTCTTTGAAGGTATAATTCCTTCATCCATTAGTTCTTTGAAAGGTCTCGAAGAATTGGATCTTTCGCGCAACAATTTATCTGGGCAGATTCCAACATCTCTTCAGCTCATTTCCTTAAAAAAAGTGAACTTGTCTTTCAACCAGTTTGAAGGTCAGTTGCCAAGTGAAGGTGTTTTCAGGAACGCAACTGCAATCTCCGTATCGGGGAATAGGAAACTTTGTGGGGGTATACCGGAACTGGAGTTGCCAATATGTCCGAACACTGACCCTGAGGGAAGAGACAAGTCCAGAAGCATTAAGCTAATGATCCCTCTTCTTTCTGGACTTGTTGCACTGGTTTTCGTCATGTCTTTAGTCATAATCATTCGGTTAAGAAAGGCAAGGGGAGAGCCTTCTTTAACATCTTCACCGGTTACTTATGAGAGCCTATATAGAGCGACAAATGGATTCTCTTCTGCCAATTTGATTGGAAATGGTAGCTTTAGTTCTGTTTACAAAGGGGTACTCGATCCAGGTGAATGTATGGTTGCGGTGAAGGTGATAAACATTGACCAACAAGGGGCTACTTCTAAGAGCTTCATGGCTGAGTGTGAAGCCTTGAAAAACATAAGGCATCAAAATCTTGTTAAGATCTATACTGCCTGTTCGACTAGTGATTTTGATGGTAATCCGTTTATAGCTTTAGTTTACGAATACATGCCTAATGGGAGCTTAGAAAGTTGGTTGCATCCTATTCCGGGAGCTGATGCCTCAACTAATGAGGTGAGGATACTAAGTCTAGTTGAAAGACTAAGCATTTCTATTGATGTGGCTTGTGCACTGGAATATCTTCATCACCATTGCCACCATCCAATTGTGTTCTGTGATCTGAAGCCGGACAACATTCTTCTCGACAATGACATGACTGCCCATGTAGCTGATTTTGGATGAACAATGTTTTTCTCAGAAGCCATGAGCAAATATAGTTCAATTGGATATGCTGCACCAGGTAACATAGTTGATATCCCTTATCTTTGAATGTTAGACTCAAAGGCATCCTTGTTCGGAGCACTAACAGTCCTCCATGTTTATAGTTTTGCTGCAATATTAGTCCGCCCTCAAACTTGTCTTTTTTTTATTGAGATTGAGAGGTTCATTGCGTTAGATTTCAAATGCAACAGTACAAAATTTTCTTTCCTTGCAACGTTATTTGTCTACAATAAATTGATATAGTTCGAAAAAACAAAGGTGGATTCTTGCTTTAGTTGCAAGGGTGCTTGGACTAGTTGTACAGAACAAAGAGCACGTACGCTTCGTCTCACCTTCTCTCTCATGGACTTATTGTTTCTACTAAACATAAAGGATGATGACTGAACATTTTATACACTAAATTATGGACAAAACCAATGTATTAAATAGACGGACATTTGAGAGAGGACCAAAAGTGCATGCACCAATATTGCAAACATGGGGACCGGACTACAAGTATTCCTTGTGAAAAAACAAGGATGACTAGTTGTACAGAACAAAGACCAAAAGTGCATGCACCAATTTTGTGTCTTCTTGAGAAAGTTTCATATTGATTTTACATGTTTTAAGTTGATTACATGTTTTCTTTCCTTTGTGGGCAGAGTACAGCATGGGAGGTAAGGCTTCCGAAATTGGTGATGTTTACAGCTATGGGATCCTTCTTCTAGAGATGTTTACTGGAAAGAAACCTACTGACAGCATGTTCGAAAATGGACGGACTCTTCACAGTTTTGCTAAGACGGCTTTACTTGATGAAATAGTAGACCCCATGCTTCTACCTAGCAACAGCAGAGAAAGACAAGAGGCCGAGGAAGAAGGAGTACTTATCAATCAAGATGATACCAGTATAAAACAAGCGCAGGAATGCTTGGTCTCGATAATACAGATTGGAGTTGCATGTTCAGCTGAATCCCCGAGAGAAAGGATGGATATCGGGGATGTTGTCAAGGAACTTCAACTAATTAGAGACATTCTCCTTGCTTCTCATGCAATTCACAGCTCAACCAGCGGGTAAATTCGCTCTACTAGCTTTGTTTTCAATCATGATATTGAGTTCCTCTGCTAGATATTGAGAAACTAGTTTCTAGACACATGCGTTGCACGTGTGTCCCATTTAAATTTTTGTAGATCCATTAGAACGATAAAAGTTCTTTGAAGACATGCATGTGTTTCCCATGTAAATTTTCTTCTTGTTGTTAATCGTTGTCTTTCTTTCCGTGGTTTCAGGAGCTTGAGGTTCGAAGGGTCTTCCAGTCGTTCTGTTACTAGTAACTGGAACAATTTCACATCATTTCGTCTGCCTTGATGTTTTTGGTGAAGAACTCGAGATGTCGATGCATACTTGTATATGATTAGCTGAGCTGTTAATATCTTTTTGGCTCTTATATGACAAATTACTTTTGCAGGTTGAAGATTCAATCATTTGTTTAGTTGAGCTTAAGCAAATGGAATTGGAATTGTCTATGTATGATGTTATGACTTGGAAAGGGTCATCAATTATTTGACTTTGGTCAAACACATACACGACCCCTTTAGCTCGTCTCGAAATGTCATTTTGGCACTTCAACTCAATCTTGTTCTATTTTAACCCTCCAACTCCATTTTCCATATTCCATTTAAACAAAAAATGTTTTACCTAGTATAAGTGTTCAGGCTTGTTACACAAACATTTAAAGGGTAGAAAAATACTCAATTAAATAACACCACGTGTTTTGTTCTCCTAGTCATCCAAATTTACTTGGCATTTACATTAATTATATCAATTTATGATCTTTAAGCAATATAAGAATGTATATTACTTAGTTGTATTCAATTGATTACAAAATTTATTGTTAAGATAGATTACTGATAGATGTTAATATAAACATCGAGTTTATGTTACTATGAATATATCATCTTTTAAATTCATGTGGCCTCAACAAAATATCAGACATCATTCGGGTAATTATAATTCTAAATTTTGATATGATATATTTCTCCTCAATCTAACTCTTTACTTATTATATTAATATTTTATTTAGTCCTTTATAACGTAGAATATAATTGATATTTTAAATTTTATATAGACAATGAATTAAATAAATCAAACTAAGAAGAGTATTATCTTTAGTATATAGAGAGTTAAATAAAAAAGGAGGTAGACACACTATGTCCTCCAACTTTGGGTGTGCACAAGTAGATACTTAAACTTGTAAAAAATTGAACAAGCAGGCACACGCTTCCTACGTGGTATAATACGCGTAGGACACAAAATTGTCATGTAGGATGCCAAGTAAGACGAATGTGTATATTTGTTCAATTTTATACAAGCTTAAGTCCCTACTTGTATACACCCAAAGTTGGAGGGCATAAATGTCAGCTAAAGTCAAGTTGAAGGGCACATTTATATATTATGCCAAAAGAAAATAAGTAGTTGAGTAAAGTAGATGAAGGGAAAAATATGGTGTTGAAGAGAAAATAAATAGGGGAGAAGGTTGTTAACAATAAAAATATCGAATGTTAACGTTAAAAAGGATCTCACGTGCATTTTAAAAAGGTGAATAATTTCATTAATATTTTCAGTCAGTATTTTGTGTTTAAATGGTAAATTGAAAATGGAGTTGGAAGATTAAAATGAAACAAGATTAAGCTGGAGTGCCAAAATAAAATTTAGGGACAAGTTAAAGGGGCTATGTATGTGTTTGACCTTCCACTTCTGAAGTCTAGCATAGTCTTGCAGGAAGGTACGCTTGATCAAGATAAGGCATTGAATGTCAATCACAGCTTTGTTAAAAATTGGATCGTGATAGAGAGAATGCAACTAATATTTTTTTTCAAAAAAAATGGAGGTAAAAGATATGAATTAGTGTTGAGAATGGTGCATGGATTAGAATTTATAACTAGGCATGAAATTATTATTCTTAATGGTTTACTTAATTGTATCAAGCTTTCTATTTTATTTTCTTAAAATCAATAATGTAAAATATGTGAATTTGTTAAGTTGATTAGTATCGCCTGAAAGACGAGAAAAAGAAGATGAAAATTTTGTCATGTAGAACTAAACATAAACAAATAAAATATATCACAAGAAAAATACAATCACATCCACGATTAGTTCGAAATCAAATCTTAAATAAACTGGAGCATTTTTATAAATAAAAATCAATTTTTTTTTGTAAGGACATGAAGATTACATATATCTCAAACCCTAGGATGCACAATCAGAGATATTATAGACACCATTAACCAGGAAATCAAAATTACCAAAAAGAGAGAAATCAATTTCTTCGATCAACAAACTATCCAGTGCTTTTTAAGTATCTAAAATAGTTAAACAAAGACAATAAATGTCAATAAATTAGCTCTTTTTCTGCTGCTTGATTAGAATTAGATCCAAGACTTCCATTATTATATGAATTCATGACTTTGAGAAAAATAAAATTAGAGGAAAAGAAACGAGTAATGAACAAAGTCAATTTTCAATGCGAAATCCTATAAAATTCATCTTATTTTTGGATTTCAATAAACTAACATGTATGTAATCTAAAGAATTTCTTGTCCATCAAAACCGACTATTTGAGCCATAAACAAACCCATAAAAGGAAAATAAAGAAAGAAACAAAAGGTAGTAAAAGAAAGCGGGGGATTGAATCATCATAACTTAGGCTTAAAGGCAGAAAAAATCTTTAATTTTTTTAATTCATACATTAAAGTACTTATTTTATTTACTAAAATAAAGATAAAGTGTTTAATATGTCCGATCCACCTAGTTTTTACAAATTTTTTAGGAAGTTCCATAATCTAATAGCTAGAATTCGTTAAATATTTGAAGGAGAGCAAAAGTGCTCACTTTTATCAAAATTAAATGACTAATGCTGCTTATGAATATATTTAAAGGACAAATTTTGAATCTGCCCAAAATTGAATTCTTTTATGGATAAATTTTCAACTATATTTCACAGGATATTAAAAATAATTATTATAACTACGTAAATTATCCGTGCTTCGCACAGGATTGAACTATTTTATTAAGCTTACATATGATCATTCAGCAATATCCATATTTTCGATACATACACTATATTGTCAAGAACATTTTATCTTAAGGCAAAGCGTTCCTTCGAAATCTTAAAGTGTTATATTTATTTAATTTTTAATTTTGTTGCACAAAAATTATGAGTCATAGCGAGACTTTAAGTATAAGAAAGAAGTCTAAGAAAAATCTCCATGGAGATAATTGGTCAGAAGTAACAAAATTTTTTAAATTCCAGGAAGTTATAAACAACAACATCAGTCGTGACCTAAAAGTCTTGAACCACAACACTCCCAAGTAAAGTGGAACATCACATCCATACAAGAACGTAATTAACTAAATTCAAATGGAGGACCTTTGGCTCTTTTTTTATGAACCTCCATCAATCTATTTTCTATTATAATATGTCGTATCATGTATATGTCAAAAATGACCCTAAAATTGTTAATATCATAAAGGTTTTTCCTCATTGTCTCAGAATAGTCAAAACTATTGCTTAGATTTCATATCACCGGCCCCAACTTATTTGGAATTGAACCATAGTTATTGTTATGGTTATAGTATGTAGTTACAAAGAATTAATGCAATGATCAAACAAGCAGTAGGTGGAACCTAAATGGAATTGTTCACAACTAGATATTCTAAAACCAAATTTTGATACATAACATATCAAAATCTCACGGCATAATTTTGTGAGCACTAGAATTCAAAAATATCCACAAATAATAATAATAAAGACGGTCTTACTTTCCTAACAATCAAGAAGAAAAATGCATGTTGCTTAACATATTTTTCAAAAAGATAGTCTGTCGGGCTATATCCATATTTACAGTTCGCAAATTTGAAAGAAGCCAAAAGAAAGAGTTATCTCTACAACAAAAATGATCTTTAACGAAAATTAAGTTAATAGCTTAATTGTCGCTAAATATGTATTTTTAGAGGCAATTAGTACTCTCTATAAATGTTCCTAAAGTCTATAGCGCCATTGAATCTAATGGCAATTAATTAATGTCGGTAAAGGCTCTAGCACTTTTCATTAATGTGCATATTTATTACCGATAAAAAATATTTTTGTTATAGTGTATTTTGGGCTTATGTAGTTTCAAGAAAACTTGATCTCTTATTATGCCTAAAAAAAGAGATGAAGAAAGATGACAAATTAGTCAACTTGAGATAAAAAAAAAAGTGAACTAATTATCTCTATACAAATATTCTAGGAAGCGTACAATGGCATACAAAAAGTGTGTGCTTAAGATAAAACAATCAAAATAATATACTAACTCTATCAAGCAAGAGAGCAATCTGTTTGGTTCTTTTAACAAAGTTCACAATTGGTTCCGTATTAGTGAGTCCGGAGCCAAAAGGACAAGAAAATTTGTCAAAAATTCCTAAAGGGCAACAAAATTGATTTTAGAACCAAAAGGACAACATTTTAACGGTCAAAATAATGTCGTCCAAATCAGGTTGAATTGAGCAAGGCACACTTTCCCATGCGCCTTACAAGGCGCAGCCGCCTTTCGTTTTGTAAGTGTGCGTGTAAGCCGCACGGAATTCGCGCCTTCCCTTTAAATTTTTTTAAAAAAATTGCTCGTTTTTTATTAAATTTAATCTTATGGGAGAAGGCGCCAGGGTCATGCGCCTTACAAGGCTGCCATGCCCTGCGCCTCTCTTATTTAATTTTTTTTGTTTTTTTATTCAAATTTTATTTCATTCCGATTTTTAGGTAAGATTTTATCAATTCAAGTTTGAAAAAACATCATTTTATTAAGACAAATATTATATAAATTAATAAAATAATTGTATAAGTAATAAGTTTATAAACGTTAAATATAAATAAGAGTTAGAATCATAGAATTTGATTCGAAATATTGATAACTTAGTATACCCTACTTTAATATGAAAAGATATGAAAAAATAAAAACAAACTTTTAAAATTTTTATTTGAAACTTATGCACACCTCCCACGTGAAAATTTGCAATGTTGATTTGATTCAACACTGCATGGAAATTGGGACTGAAAACAATAAATAATAAGAGAATTTTATAATGTTTATGTAACATCCCAAATTTAATATATAAAATGTTATATAAACATTATAAAATTCTCTTATTATTTATTATTTTCAATCCCAATTTTCATGCAGTGTTGAATCAAATCAACACTGCAAATTTTCACGTGGGAGGTGTGCATAAGTTTCAAATAAAAAGTTTGTTTTTATTTTTTCATAACTTTTCATATTTGTAACACCTCGGTTTTTTGAAAGAACTAGAATTAGAAAGAAACTAATTTGGAAATAGCAAAATCTGAAATTTTGCAAGTTATGCTAAGTATGAGTTTTGAGTCAACTTCAAACGACCATAACTTTCAGTATAGAATGAGTTAGGTAGCCCATAAGATATCAAATGAAAGGTCTTGGAATCCTCTTTCCAACGCCACCGATTTTGCTAATTTTTGAGCTTGTATGAGGGAGATATGCCCATTTGAAGTCGGGCTGTCTAGTTAAGGAAAGCTACCCGGATTTAAGAGGGGTATTTTGGTCTTTTCTTTACCCAATTAACTTAAAATGAAATTTGGTAATATCTAGGGGTCTAAACTGATTTAATTCATTTTTACAAATCCTAAAATACGCTAGGAATTTGAGAGAAGTTCAAGAAGAGGAGAAAAAGGAGAAAAGTCAAGCGTTCGTCAAGTTCTTGAAGATTTCGTTGCGGATTTCGCCAAGGGTTTGATCCCTAAGAGGTATGTGAGTTCACATAGCATTAGGTTCGTTCACCCACGCGCCAATCATGATTATTTCAGCGTAATTTCGTTCTTGAAAGTAAAGGATTTGAGTTCTTGATAAGTTTCATTGAAGTTTCTTTCATAATCTTAATTGTTAAGGTTTTGATGAGTTTTTGAGATAATCGTGTGGAGTTTTAAGGTTGTTTTGAGTAGATTCTTGTATACTATTGTTGGGTATTCGAATCTAAGTGATTGGAAAAGAAACCATTCAATTCTAGGTGAATTGGGGTTAGAAAACGAGTAAGAAAATTCATCGGTTTTCTAGGCAGGGGGCTGGCGCACCGCGCCACTCAGTGCGCCAGAGAAAGTGTTCTGTAGTTTGACCCCTGAGGCACCACGCCACTCAGTGTGTAGTTCAGGGTCTGGCGCCCTGCACCACTCAGTACGCCAAGGTTGTCAAGTCCTCTACCCTTCCCCACTTCTTTCCGTTTGAGTTTCGTCGAATCGTACCTATATTTTCTAGTTGATTTCGGCACTCTAAGGTACGTCTAAACATCGAGAGATCATCCATAACATGAGATCATAACCCTTGAATCCATAATTTAAATTCAAGGTAGAGCTAAGAGTCAAGTCTAGAGAGTTCTCAGAATCTTTTTAAAAGTCTTTTACAATCGTTTTAAACTTGTTTTAAAGACGTAATCATTGAGTTTTAGAAAGAGTAGAGCCAAGTTCATTTCTTTAAAATGTTATATGGGAACTAAGTATTCCCAAAGAGTAAATGTTTTCACATTTTAGATGAGAGGAAACACCAATTTTCAAAAGAGTTTTCATGAGCAGTTTTAGTACCATCTCTTTTAAGAGATAGATCTTCTGAGTAATAATCTCAAACCACAGAAAAAGTTATGTTTTTAAATATATGATCTAGTTACATTTTGAGAGTAGTATTGAGCACCGATATGGGGACGAGTTCAGATAACTCAAGTGTCCATAAACCATGTAGCCAACGTGGGTAGAAAGAGTCATACTTTCAGATGATTCCTTAATGCTTTTTAGCATAGACTAGTGGATCCACTTAGTAGTAGGTTCTATACCTCGACAAAGTATAGGACAGTTCTGACAGCGTGGGCTAGACGTTGTATCATCACATAGATCATAGTGATGGTTGTTGGTTAGAGAATCTCCCACAGAGTTACTTGTATTTTCATATACAAAACTAAGTTATTATTGTGTCTTTTAATACACTGAGTTGTTATCTACATGTTTTAAAGCTTTTCTTTATATTGCATCTTTATTACTGTTTTATATTGAGATGAGATAAGTGTTTCTTTCTGTTGGTGTATATGCATTTTATTATTAAAATAAAATATTAAGTGCATATGTTAGTGGGTATAAATTGTGGTAGAAGATGACTATTGGTTGTTGTAACTTATATGACCATTAGTTCTTGTAACTCTCATGGTCATTAGTGTCTTGTAACTCATATGATCATTAGTTTCTTGTAACTCATATGACTAATAGTTTCTTGTAACTCATGTAACATCTACCCACATTACTACCCCTCATTCTACCCATTGATTATATGGAAGACTTTTTTACCTATAAATAATGATGTTTCTTCCTTTGTAAAGTATCTCAAGAAAGATGAGAGGTGTGAAATAATATTTTAGTGTGTAGTAGTGAAAGAGAGAGTTGAGACAAAGAAATTATTCTAAGTCTTCATCTATATTCACTATATACAAAAGAGAGTATTTATATATATGTTGAAGGAAGGTGTTCTTTTTGTGGAGCTTTGAACTCTTCAACTAATCCGGAGTTGCTTGAGTTGTACACATTGATGGGTTGTTGTATCCTGAAGGGGACAAGTCAAGAGATATACTGTTGGATCGGTGTAGATTATACCGCAGTGGGCTTGAATCTCCTTAAAGAGAGCGAGATATCCGTGCCTCAGCCTAAAGATTATTTATTCATTTTATTTTCAACTGTAATTTATTGTATTTGTGGTATATTACACCAACAATTTTAAGGAGATTCACGTTGTTGTTACAGTTTGAAAAAAGTGCGGATATCAAGATAGGGATCTCAACATAATTCCGCTCAACGTCGCTCTCTTCAAGATGGAAGAGAAGATGTGTACGGTAAAGTATTTTTCAACTTGCTCAATTCAAGTGGAAAAAAGGTAAAGAAAAAAAAAATTACCTAGTATTTTCATGAATAAAGTGATTGTATTTTTCATGAAAAAATAATATTTAAATTCTTAAAATAGTGGGGGCTCATGAAATTAGGAAAAAAGTCATTGAGAAAAAAATGATTTTTGCATCGTTGAGAAATGCTCTATAAAGGATATTACAAGTGCATATATTTATTGTGGAATAAATCACATGTTGTTTGGCTATAATAAGATGATGTTTAGCTCTAATATGAGAGTTATAAATAAATTATGAAAAACATGTTGAGTAGCCATTTAACATGAAATGTTTTGGGTGAGAAAAATTTCATTCTTGAAATGAAAAAAATATTAAGAACATGTGATGGAATTTTCCTTGTCAAGTCACATAATATATTGAAATAATTGTGAAATGCAACTTTGTTGGTTGTGTGAGTCTTGCAACTCCTTTTGATATAATTATGTGAGAAAGTTGTGACAAATAAAAAAAAGGAGTTTGCTAGCCTAATAAAAATATGAGCTATGTGACTAACAACTTGACTTGATATTGTGTTTGCAGTAAAATTACTTTGAAGGTATAAGCAAACTAGATGAAAAAAATTTGGTGTTATTTATTGTGAGAAACAAATTATATTGCTTGCTTATCTACGATGGAGGTTGAAGTAGTAAAAAATCAGACTTCAACTAGTGAAAAAGTGAATTGAAACACTTTATTTTTGAGAAAATAATATTTCTAATCTTGATTAATTGTCATAGCACCAATATAATGGTTGAATACAAAATCGTTATTATAAAGGTAAATTCAGACTCATGAGAAGAAAACACAATATTGTGAGATCATATTGATCATTGGTATACCATCAATATTAATTGTGTTAAAATTTGTGATAATCTTGCAGATTTATAAACTAAGGCTTTAGCAAGATAAAGAGTCTGAAGCACATCGAGGGGATGAAATTGAAGCTAAAAAAATTTCTAAATTATATATGAGGAAACCCAACCTGGGGACTAGAGATCCTATAATCAGGTTCAATGGGAAGAACGAATCATATGATGACTTGTTGTGAAATGCACTATTCTTAATTTTATTCAATCCCTATGATGTGAGTGCATTTATCCTATAATAATTTGTTAAGGTTGAGTCTTTAAACTCTTAATGAAGGTCTGTATCTCGTAAGAGTGGGACGTCAAATTATAGGAGCATCCTTGAAAGATTTCACCTATGTGAGTGTGAAAGTAGGTCGCTTTCTATGAGAATGAACTTGTTCTAAAAATCACTCATGAATACCAGGATAGCACAAGGCCGTAGTGTGCTGGCTATTAAAGCCTATGTCAACACCTTGATTATTGTGTGTAAGCAGTGATACTTTATTTCCCTTAAGCAGTCATAGTTCAAGTCTGAGACCACTACTGACTCTGGAGTAAAGGTGATTGTTTTACTAAATGAAGGTTCAATGCAGAGCACACCTTCATTATGCATAATAGTCTACCTTCAACTAAATTGTGAAGAACTCTCTTATTTTAATATTAAAATGAGTGGGGGAATGTTGGTGTATATGCATTTTATTATTAAAATAAAATATTAAGTGCATATGTTAGTGGGTATAAATTGTGGTAGAAGATGACTATTGGTTGTTGTAACTTATATGACCATTACTTCTTGTAACTCTCATGGTCATTAGTGTCTTGTAACTCATATGATCATTAGTTTCTTGTAACTCATATGACTATTAGTTTCTTGTAACTCATGTAACATCTACCCACATTACTACCCTTCATTCTACCCATTGATTATATGGAAGACTTTTTCACCAATAAATAATGATGTTTCTTCCTTTGTGAAGTATCTCAAGAAAGATGAGAAGTGTGAAATAATATTTTAGTGTGTAGTAGTGAAAGAGAGAGTTGAGACAAAGAAAATACTCTAATTCTTCAACTATATTCACTATATACAAAAGATATTATTTATATATATGTTGAAGGAAGGTGTTCTTTTTGTGGAGTTTTGAACTCTTCAACTAATCCGGAGTTGCTTGAGTTGTACACGTTGATGGGTTGTTGTAACCTGGAGGGGACAAGTCAAGAGATATACTGCTGGATCGGTGTAGATTATACCGCAGTGGGCTTGAATCTCCTTAAAGAGAGCGAGATATCCGTGCCTCAGCCTAAAGATTATTTATTCATTTTTGTCATTTTATTTTCAACTGTAATTTATTATATTTGTGGTATATTACACCAGCAGTTTCAGATTCCAGTTCAAGCTTATGTCCTGTTTAGAGTTCCCCTCACATGCTCGTATATTCCATGTATGAACGCCATTTGGCCTGCATCTTTTATGATGCAGATAAAGGTAATCAGGATCAACATCCAGCGCTTCGTTGATCCAGTTGAGCTTCAAAGTGTTGGTGAGCCTCCTTGCTTCCGGAGGATCCCTTTCATCATTGCTTTGTCTTTTCAGTTTGTTAGGATGATCGAGGGTCTTGTACTAACATCCCTCATAGTATTAGAGGCTTCATAGATAGATAGTTATAGTTCATGAGTCTTTTCATTTTCAGTTGTTCATGTTGAGACTTGAGTTGCCACTTTGGCTAGTTGAATATTTATTTCTAAAAACATTCTAAGTATCTATTGAGACAGTTTAGTTATGATTGTTTTTCAGTACATTTCATTGTTGAGAAAGTCTTCCGCTGAGAGTTAAGTCAGGCCAGGGATTCGCTTGGAGCCAACAATGGTTCTCGAGTCTCGCCCAGGGTGTAGGCTCGGGGCGTGACGATATTAAAGTAGGGTATACCAAATTATCAATATTTTGAATCGAATTCTATGATTCTAACTCTTATTTATATTTAAAGTTTATAAACTTATTACTTATAAAATTATGTTATTAATTTATATAATATTTGTCTTAATAAAATGATGTTTTTTTAAAACTTGAATTGATAAAATCTTACCTAAAAAATCGGAATGAAATAAAAAAATTTAAAAAAACATATAAATTAAATAAGAGAGGCACAGGGCATGGCCGCCTTGTAAGGCGCATGACCCTGGCGCCTTCTCCCATATATATAAAATCCCTCCTAAGATTAAATTTAATTAAAAAAACGAGCAATATTTTTTTTCTAATTTGAAGGGAAGGCACAAATTCCGTGCGCCTTACACGCACACTCGCAAGACGCAAGGCGGTTGCGCCTTGTAAGGTGCATGGGAAAGCGTGCCTTGGTGAATTCAACCTAATTTGGATGACGTTATTTTGAGATTTAAAATGTTGCCCTTTTGGTTCTAAAATCAATCAAATTTTCTTGCCCTTTTGGCTTCGGACTCCCGTATTAGTTATCACATATTTGTTGTTGTGTGCTATCAAATATAGCATAGCCAACAAATAATTTTCCCAAAAAGTATATGAAGAAGCATGTAGAAAGGGACAAAAGAGAAGATCAATTACTGAGATTTTTAACAGAGTTCAAAAAAGTCACCAAAATAGCAAAAAGAAATTGCAATAGTTACATGAATCACTATGACTAATAGTAAAAGATTAAGCTTCATGATATAGGAGGAAGAAAACTTTGAGAAATGAAACACACTTTATACGAAGCTTAATTAATGTATTTGAATTCGACTCCCCTATAGCGGAAGAAAACCTACAAATAATAATGGAAGAGATATAAGTTTTGTTTACTAAAGAGCCGAATGTTATGAATTCAACCATTCCAGCATCATTATGAGTTGTGGACTGAGAGCCGCAAGAGTACTAATGTCGCATAGAAATTGAAATCAATTTTCTTTGTTTATTCTTTCTTCTTTTGGTGCCTTGGAATTAAGTGTTGGATTTTAAAAGGTATGAATGAAAAATGAAGAGTTGTGACTTTTGTGAAAAGTTGTGACTTTTATGAAAAATTGTGGCTTTTATGAAGAGTTCTGACTTTTCTAAAGAGTTCTGACTTTTATGAAAAGTTGTAACTTTTAAGAAAGGTTAAATAAGAATCATGATCTATGAGAGCGGTACATATGCGGGTCTAAGATTCTCTTTAATATATGATAAGATAATTGAAATGAGGACAAAAAAAAATTTCTATTCAATTTGTGGAAACATCGAATTGGTTAAGTACATACATTTCAATGATGGACTTATGATTTTCTTTCCTTTTTATTGTATTGATAATTATATGAAGGTGGATTCGAAATATCAACTTGATGTGTGTGAACATTAGCAGTAAATGTTTTTTTTTTTTTTTTGTAAATTATGAGTTCAGAAATAATAGTTGTTGAAATTTTGTCAAAATACATCAGTCCCTTTCAATGATTCTTTTCAAAAATATAATAAATCTATAGCGAAACAACCTTATCAAACATCAGTCCCTTTCAATGATTCCTTTCAAATGTATTCTTTTATTACTATATTTTTTTTAAAAAATTTGACTTCATATATCTTAATACAAACTGAATCATAAGAAAACTATAATATATTATATTTCATCAAGAGCATTGCAGTACAACCGGAATTTCCAAAGAGAAAGCTATAATATATTTTAATAATACCCAACATTTTTTTCTATTGCTATTGAAGCAATAAGTATGTAAAATGTGATCTCATTAAAAAATTCCACAGCCAACGCTAGTTTTCAGAAGCTATTGTCTTCAAAAGTTTGAAAAAACTTAACCAGTTATCATACTGCAAAAGAAATGATCGCATAAAGTTATTAATCAATTAACTAGAGCATTTCATGAATATATATTTGATTTTATGAAAATTAACCTCATCATTCAATTGGTCACCCTCCTTACAATACTTAATGAGAAGTTTCTCTTGTTCTTCTTCAGTAGTGGCAGAGCAAGCTGATCTCTCGATCAATAGACTCTCCAATTCATATTTCAAATCAAGTATTTCCCTTCTGAGGTCAAGTGCATTCGTTACTTTCTTGATCATCTCACTAAGAATTGAAAAAGCACCATACAAATATTATGAAACCTTAAGAAAAAGAAGACAAACGACAAAAACTAAAAAGGACATCGCATAAAAGCTTACTTGATAAAATCTCGTTTTGCAGAAGTCATTTGGTAATGGAAGTTTAGAGCAAATTAAGAATAAAGAAGCTTGACTTATTTTGGTTTGCTATATCACTTGCTTCTCACAAGAGGGAAAACCCTTTAAATAGATTGTTTTCATATTGGTTTTACCAAATATAATATTTGAAGTTCACATTGTAATAGAAAGTTAATAAATTTTGAGAGATTTTGTTGCTCAATTTAATGAAATGAATTGAATTTGAGTTTATCCTAAAAAGGCACTTGATTTTGTATAATAGGTAATTAAATTATTTCAATATTAAATTACAAATTATAAATTTAAATTTAATAATTATTTTCCGAAATAAGGGTAACCATGTAGATATTATGAGTGTGAGTTCGTTATGAATCCAAGTAGTAAGGCTAACAAATATGGGTTGACTAAGACTCCGTTTGGATTGACTTAAAAAAGTAGTTTTTAAGTCAAAATAAAAAGTCAAACTAAAATGACTTTTAAGTCAAAAAATAAAAAGTAGGGGTAGACCTACTTTTGGTTTTTGACTTATTTTAAATAATTTTTTTACCTTGCCAAACACTTTCTAACTTATTTTAAGTCATTTTTGACTTATTTTAAGTTATTTTTTATATTTGTCAAACACTTTCAAAAGTCAAAAACTGACTTAAAAGTAGGTTTGACCAACTTTTAAGTCAATCCAAGCACCCTCTAAATCATCAACATAAAGAATTTTAACTAGGCAATTAGTTAGAAATTTTTGTACCAAATATACAAGGGAAAATTACGTAATTACACGACTTATGATAACATAATCTGTAAAAATCTCTACCATTTGAATTAATTACAAAAATTCTCTTTTTCCTTCTCTCTTTTAACATCCGAATTTATCATTCCACCTCTCCATATACATTACAATTTTATTTGTGTACAATGTATCTGGTCCAAATGTTATTATTGATAAATAATTACAATTATTTCAAACCTAAATCAGTATGAATCTTATTTATAGTTATGTATCTGATATATAACTTATGTATAACTTGCTATGTATTAGGTGAAGGAGCAATGTATCCGCGAGTTTTGAAAAATCTGAGATTATTATAATTTGAGAAGCTTTCAGGATAAGATGTAATTAACGCTAAATTATTGAGGTTTCTGTAGTTTATAAAATATAAAATTACTCCAAATTAACTTTTTCCTATGATATATTGTAATTTGTAACAACACACATCTCTTACATTCTCTTTAGTTGAACTAGGTAATATTATTATAGATAATTAATATATTTAATTACGAAGGTAATGTTTTGAGTAACATTTGGTCCCAACTTTTGTTAGTCACAATTAATTTAATGATTTAACGGTTAAAAACATATCTAACTATTCTAGTTTTTCATATCTGAATTATTGCGAGTGTGAGTTTCCTACCTGACTTATCTCTCAATAGTTAGTGAACTACACCTTGACTAATTTCTGATGATGTGTGTATACTCTCTCTTTTATTTAAAAATTCTAATACATGCCACTCCACGTGGAAAAATAATTTCATCATGATCAATCTAAATAAATTAGTATTAGGTTAAAAATGAAAAACTATCACCATATAATTAATTTGTTTCAACTGTAACATCCACCATCTTCTTCTTCACCTTCTTAATCATGGTCTCGTCTTTGTCGTGACATCTCCTACTTGAAGCGGAGGAGTTTAGGATTTAAGGAAGCCAATTAAAAATATTTAAAAAATAATAATTGTATGTCATGTGGACGAAGAATTTATGGACAAATACACCTAGAAGATTCTCCCTCTGTTTTTGCACAATTGTATACTCAAATTCCCCTTTTTATATGTCATATGTATTAAAAGGGGTTTTAAATCTAAAGTTCTTTACATGTCATATAAAATAAAGATGATTACCATTTCATATCCATCATTGCATTTTCAATTCTTCTTTGTCACAATTTATATACAACTGATTTCACAAATTTTGCTTACTGTTAAAGATATGGTCCTACTCTTATATCACATTTTTTACTTATTAGAAATACAAGACAACCAATCAGAAATGCCACGAAATCTCCTGCTCTTCAGGGGGTGCCCTCAGCGGCAGGAAGAAGAAGTGCACCCGAACCCCCCTTCTTACATCATGAGCTGGTACAAAAGCAAGAAAACTACTTTTATAGTATCAATAATCAGTATCGGTGAATGGGATAAGATGGAAAAAGGAACTCCATCCATTACTCAAAAAAAAAAAAAACTCCACCATAACCCTTAATTTCTTGGTCACAATTCACATTTTGTGAGGCTATTTATAGTACTTATTGTAAATAGTATCTATTTCAAAGTTGTAATTCTATGTATATTAGCCTTCATCATTAAAATTCTGAAGATGATAATTTGATTAGCATATTACCATCTGATCTATCTATACTATTATTTATCCTCTTAGACTCTATAAATAAGTTCTTGATTGTGTGAATCTCTTTCGAAGCTACGCTTATTGGCATTCGATCTCTTGGCGATGAGCTACAACATAAAAGTCCTATTTTCATGATTGAGATCAAGCATTCTTCTATAATAGTGCTGGCGTTTAGCTTGGATATATACTCATCATCTTGAAGTATTGCCTTTTCTTCCAAATCACTTGCATTGTCCGCATATATGTTGTGTTCTTCATATGCTAAAAGCATTGATGCATCAGCAATCTCCGTGACACGTCTAGGCAGATGGGATTTGACATATTGCTGAATATTCAGGCCATCTTTGAAGATCTCATCGGTTGGCCTTCTACCGGTAAACAACTCTAGCAACATGATACCAAAGCTATAAACATCTCCTAGAGTGGACACATTTACACCTGATCCATATTCTGCAAGATAATGATGAATTATATTGGGACACTGAACATATGTTCACTCACATGAAAATGACATCCTCATATGAATGCTTACTTTTTGATTTGTTCATTCGACACCTTAAGCATCAGAAAGATAAGCTCCCTTCATTTCAATTCATTTGTCTTAATTTCCTTTATAGTTCGTTTCTAAAAGAATGTCTTTTTGCTTTTTGACAACTCTTTAAATTTCAACAGATTAAAGGGCATGTTCGTACATTCTATGTATCTTTAGTTTAAGCTGACAAGATTCGAAAGTCTTCTTTATTTTTCTTGAACTCTGTGCCAAGTAAAAACCACACAAACAAATTGAAGCGGAGGGAGTATATGAGATTGAGGTACACAAACATCTTACATGTTAGGACCCCTGATAAGGGAAATAGACATTATGTAAGAGAAATCAACATGGATTAATGACATACCTGGTGGGATATAACCAATAGAACCCTTTAGTGCAATAGATGTATGTTTGTTCCATGATGATTTGAAGAGAAATTTTGCCAATCCAAAGTCACCATCATGGGCAGTCATCTCTTCATCGAGGAGTATGTTGCTTGGTTTTAAATCACAGTGAACAATTGGTACTTGGCAATTGTTGTGGAGATAATCAAGTGCTGAAGCAGCATCTATTGCGATGTTTAGTCTTTGGATAATATTGAGGTATTGCTCATCACCTTTCGAGTGCAGCCAGTCATCTAAGCTTCCATTTTCCATGAACTCAAAGACTATGCATTTGAAATCATTACCTTGGTAATCGATGCTTGAACAAACAGCTATTATCTTAAGGAGATTTCGATGCCTTATGCTTTTCAAAGCACTGCATTCATCCGAAAAGCTTTTCAAAGCACCTCTTTGTTGAAGGTTCAATACTTTCACTGCCATAACTTTATCAAAAACCTGAAACTGTCCTCTGTAAACAGAACCAAAACTTCCTGTACCGACTAGATTATCCTCAGAAAATCCATCGGTTGACTTGAATATATCTTGGTAAGTTATCTTTGCTGCCAAAATTGGATCATTAAATAAAGTTGGTTCTTCATCATCAAAATGATCAGACTGCCTTTCTCTTGAGGACCGTCCAGTAAGATCTCTCTTTCTCGAGTTCCTAATTACAATATAGCAAGCTGCAAAAGAACACAAAAATAAAAATAGAAATGTAACCGAAATAATAATTGCTACTTTTATCCTTGAACTAATGTGTTTCTTTGATGATGCCTCTTTTTATTTAGAGCATGTAGGAAAATTATATTTTGGAGGACCTCCACATAGTTCATCATTCCCTGAGATTGAGACGGCGATTTCATTTGCAAAGATCCCTTCAGTTGGTACTTCACCTTCAAGTTCGTTGAATGAAAGATCAAGCTTCCTAAGATATGGAAGTTTCCCAAGAAACTCAGGTATTCCTCCTGAGATGTTATTGTGTGACAAATCAATTTCTTCTAAACCTCTTAAAATTTGCAAGGATTCAGGAATTTCTCCTCGAAACAGGTTGTTATTCGCTATGAAGCGCTCTAAGCTGACACAACTACTTAGGGTACTTGGAACTTCACCTGATAATTTGTTATGTGAAATATCCATTTCCTTGAGATTTATCAACTTTCCAAATTCAGTTGGCAAGGAACCGGTTAACGAATTGTTGGCTAAGGCTAATGAAATCGAAAGAGAAGAAAGACCTGCAAGCTCCTTTGGTATGGAACCAACAAGATTATTTCCTATAAGGTTTAGCCTTGATAAACGGATGCACTGCCCGAGCTCCGGAGGTATGTTTCCTTCTAATTCATTGTCCTCAATGTGTAAAGTAGACAAAGATTTTAAGTTACCAATAGAAGATGGAATCCTTTTGATAACTTGTTTCCATTCAACAGCAATCCTTGCAGGCGTCGAAGCTTACCTAAAGACTTAGGAACACTACCTCTCAAGTAGTTATTATCCAGTGATAGAAGGGTCAAATTAACAAGGTTTTCTAGTCCTGTAGGAAGAGAACCAACTATCATATTATAACCAAGAGCAAATATTTCTAGCCTCGTGGAAAGGTTACCGATTGTTTTAGGCAATTCACCTCCCAAAATGTTGTCCTCAAAGCTAAGAACTTGCAAACTTGTGCAGTTAACTAGGAAATCAAGAAACCTCAAATCCCCACTTGTGTTTCTTCCAAGACTATTGATCTCAAAGTTCATCCTATACAACCCTTGCAATTGTCCTAAACTCGTAGGGACATTTCCGGTGAGCTTATTTTGAGACAATTCAAGTACACCAAGTTTTGATGCATTTGATAATGAAACAGGAATTGGTCCGGTGAAATCGTTCACAGCACCAGCAAACACCTCAAGATTTGGAAGAGTAAGGCCTATATCTGATGGAAGCTCTCCATACAACAAGTTTTGAGTAACAGAGAAATAGTAAACAGAGGATATATTGAAAAGAGATTGAGGAATTGTACCATTCAACTGATTTCCATAAACTTGGAATATTTGCAAGTTTGACAAACGTCCAATATCTCGAGGTATTGGTCCTTGTAGATTGTTCATTGCAAGGGAAAGACCTCGAAGAGTCGAAAAATTTCCTATCCAAGATGGGATACCTCCTGTTAGATTGTTACTTGCAAGACCTAAATAATTCAACTTTGAAAGTGAACTGAACTGATCAGGTAATACTTTACCAACCAGACTATTATATTCTAGAGCAAGTGATCTAAGTTCTTTACAGTAACTGAGATTAGCAGGAATGGTTCCAGTAAAAGAATTCCAAGTGAGATTAAGATGTTGCAGTTGCAAGAGGTTGCCAATTTCCATAGGGACTTCACCATGGAAGCTATTATTCCTAAGATTTATCGTTGTTAGGAACGTGAGGTTCCCAATAGAAGGCGGTATGGATCCAACGAGCTTTAGTGATCTCAAGTCAAGAATCATGATTCTTTGGAAGGAGGGGTTGCATGTTATGCCTGTCCAATTGCAGTAATGGAGAGAATTGTTCCAAGAAGACATGACTTGGAATGGATCATCAGTGATTCTACTTTTGAAGTCTAGTAAAACTTGTTCATCAAAGGTTGAGACTGTCATAGACATAACAAGAATTGAGCAATAGATATATGATACTAACCACTTGAAATTCATAGAAGATTGTTCCATTTTGTTTGGGAGTACACAACAACTATTTCCTGTTCTTGTTTTGAATAGTGAGACTTTCTCTTTGTTTGAATTCTTGTTTGAGAAGTAAATAGCAAGTACCTCGTGAAATTAATCGTGGACATTGTTGACAATATCTTTTCCAACTCTTACATGGTAACAGAGCATGCACAGGTCAAGTGCTCCATTACCGGAAGCACATGAGGTAGAAGCACATGATCAGTCTGAAATAAGACAAAATAATCAGGGCTATGAAAATGTGCATGGGAGTGGCAAAGGCAAAAGACGATATAATAATCGTCGAGGTGGTGGTCATAACAAAAGGGAGAACAATATGAGTTTTCAAAATAATCCTTCAAAAGGAAAGGGCGATCACTGTTATCGTTGTGGCCTTAAAGGTCACTGAAAAAATGAATGTCGACAACCTAAGCATTTTGTCAGGCTGTATCAAAATTCCTTCAAAAGGAAAGGAAATAAAGGTGGTGCCTCCTCTTCTAATGCCCGGGTAGAGTCACATTTGACTCTCAAAGATGATGTTAAGGCAGGGTCTTCTCAAAAATATGATGAGAATGTTGAGGCAAATTTAGCATTAAAAGATGATGCTTTTGATGGGCTCGATGATACTACTCATCTAGACACTGAGGACTTCTTTGGGGATCGCAACTGAAGATTGATAATTGAACTGGAAATGAATAATGTTGTTATGTGTTTTTAATGTCATAATTAAAGTTCATGTACTTAAATTTTCTTTTGTTAAGTTTCGTACTTCTTATTATGTATTTTTATTTTTATGAAGATAAATAAAATTTTCCAGTCTTCAGTTGGATCCAGGATGAGTAATAGAGATATGTGCCTTATGGACAGTGCCACAACTCATACAATACTAAGAGAAAAGAAATATTTCTCTCATTTGATTATGAAAAAAATATATGTTAATATAATATCCGTTAGTACAAAGTTGATTGAGGACTTTGGAAGAGCGGCCTTATTACTATCCGGAGGAACATTATTGGTAATCAATAATGCATTGTATTGTAGTAAGTCTCAAAGAAACTTGTTAAGTTTTAAGGTCATTCGTCAAAATGGCTATCACGTTGAGACTGCAAATGAAGGAAAGGGGGATTACCTTTATATTACTACAATAAACGCGGAGAAAAAAACTGTGCATGAAAAATTGCCTGCACTTTCTTCTGGGTTGTACCATACAAATATTGGTACGGTTGAATCACATGCCATAGTAAACAAAATGTTTACTGGTTCTAATGATTTTGTCATTTGGCATGACCGGTTGGTCCATTCCGGTTATAATATGATGCGCATAATAATTGAGAATTCACATGGGCATACTTTGAAGAACCAAAATGGTCTTCAATCAAAGGAATTCTCTTGTGCTGCTTGTTCTCAAGGAAAGTTGGTTATCAAACTATCAGCGACTAAGGTTGGAGTGGAATCTCCCGTATTTCTGGAAAGAATACAAGGTGATATATGTGGGCCTATTCACCCTGCATGTGGACCATTTAAATATTATATGGTCTTGATAGATGTATCTACAAGATGGTCACATGTGTGCTTATTGTCAACTCGCAATATGGCTTTTCCAAGGTTGTTATAACATCTCGCTAACTGAAAGAACTAGAAAGAGCTAGAATTAGAAAGAGTGATTTTTGGAAATAATAAAAATCTGGAAAATTGGTTAAGTTAAGCTAAGTTTGAGTTTTTGGTCAACTTCAAACGAACATAACTCCTAGCTCGGGATGATTTAGGTGTGCTTCTAGATACCGTAGGAAATATCTTGGAATTATCTTTCCAACGCCACCAAGTTTGCGCGATTTCGAGTTACTATGAGTGATATATGCCCAATTGAAGTTGGGCTGTTCAAATAAGGAAAGTCTAATCCAGATTTTTGAAGGGTAGTTTGGTCTTTTCCTTACCAAATTATTTTATTTCATTTTAAGGGGTTTATTTGGGGTCTAATCAGAATTAGATCAGTTTAGTCAATTGGAAATTCACGCTAGGGCTTGGAGAAAAGAGAAAAGAGGAGAAAAGGAGAAGAAAGTTCAAGATTGTCGATTTCTTGGAGATTTTCGTGTTGATTTCGCCAAGGGTTAATCCCTTCGAGGTATGTGAGATCACATAGCGTTGGGTTAGTTCACCCACGCGCCAATCATGATTCAATTCAACGAAGTTGTATTGTTTTGAAAGCAAATCTTATGAGTTCTTGATGAAATTCGTTTGAATTCTTGTGGGTTCTTGTTGTTGAAGTTTCTTAAGATTACTTCATGATTTTAGGTGTGTTTTCGAGTAGAATCTTACATATATTGATGATTTAGTTGATTCTAAGTGTTTGGGGAAAGAACCAAGTGAAACTAGAGGGTTTAGAGTTGAAAAACGAAGAAGAAAAGTCGGAAGTCACCTGGGCAGGGGCTTGGGGCGCCGCCCCAGCCAGTGCGCCCCAACAAGGGCTCTGAAGTTTGACCTTTGGGGCGCCGCGCCAGCCAAAGCGCCCCAAGTCAGTTCCTGAAGTTTACCCTCTGGGGCCCCACGTCGCTCAGAGCGCCAGGGACACCAGGCTTTCCACTTCTTTCCGTACTAGTTCCTTAGCAACGTACCTATGTTTTCTAGTCGATTTATATACTCTAAGGTAAGTCTAAACATCATGAAATCATCCATAAACATGAGATCATGAACCTAGAATCCATAATTCAATTCAACGAATGTTAAGAGTCAAGTCAAGAGGAGTTCATAGAGTTTTCCAAAAGTCTTTCACAAACGTTTTAATTTTGTTTTAAGACTTGAGTTAGTAAAGAATTAAGTTCATTTCTTCAAAATGTATACGGGAACTAAGTATTCCCAAGAGTTAAAAATGTTTTCACATTTTAGCAAGAAAGGGAAACACCGATTTCCAAGAGAGATTTTAAGCTAAGTTTTGAGTAATTATCTCAAACCAAAGAAAGAGTTTTATTTTTAAAACACATGAGCTGAGTATATTTTGGGAGTAGTATTGAGCACCGATATGGGGATGCGAGTTCATAATAACTCAAGTCTCCATAAACCATGTAGCCATCATGGGTAGAAAGGATCATACTTTTTAGATGACTCCTTAGTGCTTTTAAGCATAGACTAGTGGATCCACTTAGTTAATGCGTTCTATATGACGGCAAAGTATAGGACAGTTCTGGTAGCGTGGGCAAGACGATGTATCATCACTTAGGCTCATAGTGGTGGTTGTCGGTTTGAGAAACTCCCACAGTATTATATTACTTTATATATAATTGGGTTGTTATTGTATTTCTTTAAATATATTGAGTTGTCATTTACTGTTTTAAATGCTTTGTATAAACTGCACCTTTATTGATGTTTTACTTTGCATTGATTTGAGTTATTCATGAGTTGATTAAAGCCAAGGTAAGTGTTCCTTTCAGATTCCTTCCAAGCTTATGTCTTGTTTTAGTATTCCCCTCGCATGCTCGTACATTCAATGTACTGATGCCATTTGGCCTGCATCTTTTTATGATGCAGATACAGGTAACCAGGATCAGCACCAGCGCATCGTTGATTCTAGTTGAGCTCCAGAGTTGTTGGTGAGCCTCCTTACTTCCGGAGGATCCCTTTTATTGCTTTCAATATGTTTAGTTCATTAGGATGTCGTGGGTCTTGTCCCGACGTCCATCTCAGTTGTTAGAGGTTTCGTAGACAGTCAGATGTAGTTCTTTAGTCTTTTCATTTTCATTCTATTATTTTGAGACTTGAGTTGCCACTTTGGCCAGTGAATGTTATTTTAGTACATTCTCAGATATCTTTAAACTTACAGTTTACTTTTAAAGTACAATTATGATTGAGTTAAGTCTTCCACTGAGTCAGTAAGCTAGGCCAAGGGTTCGCTTGGGGCCAGCAATGGTTCTCGAGTGCCAGACCCGCCTAGGGTGTAGGCTCGGGGAGTGACAAATTTGGTATCAGAGCACAGAGTTCAAGAGTCCTAGGGAGTCTATGAAGCCATGTATGTAGAGTCCTAGTTATCGGTGTGAAGTGCGCCACATCTATAATTAGGAGGCTGCAACATTTAGGAATTTCCTCCACTTCTTTCATACTCATTTCATGCGTTAGAGTTTAACTCTATAAAGTTTCTTTCTAATTCGTGCTTGCACGTATCTTTTCGATCATGCCTCCATGAAGAGTTGTCCGAGGTCGTCTTGATAGGAGGAATGTTGATCCTCAAGAACAAGGGGTACCAAATGCACCTGAAGTGCAACCCCAAGGAGAGGTCACTAATGTTGAGTTCCGAGATGCTATCTGGATGTTGAGGCAAGTTGTGACCAATCAAGTTGGTCAAGCAAAGACAGTAAGGCTGCGATGTTGATAGGGGACATGGACATAAAAAGGCTGATTATCCATGTGCAGCAGGTTGAGGAGGACAAGCTGAGGGATAGAGAAGAGTTCAGAAAAAAGAAAGCGAAAACAGGGAATGAGTCCGGGCAGCAGAGAAACAATGTGAATCGTTCGTCATTTCAGCAGAAGCAAAATGGACCTGCTCCATCATCTGCTAGTGCACCTGCACCCAGAAACAAATGTGAGTATAACAGTCAGAATTCCCAACACTTCAGGGTTAGACCTGCCCAATCTCAGGGTAGTGTGGCATAAGGAGGTAACTAGGCTCCTGCATGTGCTAAGTATGGTAGGAACCACCCAGGTAAGTGTCGCGATGGCTCCACAGGTTGTTTCAAGTGTGGACAAGAGGGTCACTTCATGAAAGAGTGCCCTAAGAACCGACAAGGTAATGGAAATCAGGGCAACAAAGCCCAATCTTCATCAGTTGCTCCACCAGACAGGGCTGCACCTAGAGGAGCTACTTCCGGTACTGGCGGAAGGGTAAACCGCCTTTATGCGATCACTAGTCGTCAAGAGCAAGAGAATTCTCCATATGTTGTCACTGGTATGATCAAAGTCTTTACTCTTGATGTTTATGCTTTGCTAGACCCAGGAGCAAGTTTATCTTTTGTGACTCCTTATGTTGCAAATAATTTTGATGTTCTTCCTGAGAAACTTTGTGAACCCTTTTCTGTTTCTACACCCGTTGGGGAGTTTATTCTAGCTGAGCAAATATATCGTGATTGTGTCGTTTCCATCAATCACACGAACACCATGGCTGATTTAGTTGAGTTAGACATGGTAGATTTCGATGTCATTTTAGGTATGGACTGGCTTCATACCTATTATGCCTCCATTGATTGTTGAACTCGAGTTGTTAGGTTCCAAATTCCTAATGAGCCAGTTATAGAGTGGAGTAGCAGTTCAGCAGTGCCTAAGGGTCGTTTCATTTCATACCTTAAGGCGAGAAAGTTAGTTTCCAAGGGTTGTGTCTATCACTTAGTCCGAGTTAATGACTCTAGTATTGAGATACCTCATATTCAGTCAGTTTCAGTAGTAAAAGAGTTTCCAGAAGTCTTTCCTGATGATCTACCCGGAGTTTCTCCTGAGAGAGAGATAGACTTCTGTATAGATATTCTCCCAAATACTCATCCTATATCTATTCCGCCATATAGAATGACACCAGCAGAGTTGAAAGAGTTGAAAGAGCAGTTGAAAGATCTCTTAGAGAAAGGTTTTATTCGACCAAGTGTCTCACCTTGGGGAGCTCCGGTCTTATTTGTGAGGAAGAAGGATGGTTCCCTTAGGATGTGTATAGATTACCGTCAGTTGAACAAGGTTACCATCAAGAATAAGTACCCTCTTCCAAGAATTAATGATATTTTCGATCAGCTTCAGGGTGCCTGCTGTTTTGCAAAGATAGACCTCAGATCAGGCTACCATCAGTTGAAAGTAAGGGAATGTGACATTCCAAAGACAGCATTCAAGACCCGTTATGGTCATTATGAGTTTCTGGTCATGTCGTTTGGTTTGACCAATGCGTCTGCAGCATTCATGGACCTTATGAATAGAGTATTCAAGCCTTATTTATATATGTTTGTTATCGTATTCATTGATAACATTCTAATCTATTCGAGGAATGAGGAAGATCATGCTAGCCATCTCAGAATAGTTCTCCAAACTCTAAAGGATAAGGAGTTATATGCTAAGTTCTTGAAATATGAGTTTTGGCTTGAGTCTGTGGCATTCTTGGGCCACATAGTTTCCGGTGATGGAATTAGAGTTGATACTCAAAAAATAGAGGCAGTGCAGAATTGGCCTAGACCCACATCTCCAACTGATATTAGGAGTTTCTTGGGGTTGGCTGGGTAATAAAGAAGGTTCGTGGAGGGGTTCTCATTTATTTCATCCTCTTTGACCAAGTTGACTCAGAAAACAGTGAAGTTTCAATGGTCTGAAGCTTGTGAGAAGAGCTTTCAGGAATTGAAAAAGAGGTTGACTACTGCCCCAATATTGACCTTACCAGAAGGTACTCAAGGTTTTGTTGTGTATTGTGATGCTTCTAGAGTTGGTTTGGGTTGTGTGTTAATGCAGAATGGCAAAGTTATAGTTTATGCCTCCAGACAGTTGAAAGTTCATGAGAAGAATTACCCAACCCATGATCTATAATTGGTTGTCGTGGTTTTTGCTTTGAAAATATGGTGTCATTATCTTTATGGTGTTAATGTGGATCTGTTCACCGATCACAAGAGTCTTCAATATGTGTTTAGTCAGAAAGAGCTTAATCTCAGACAAAGGAGGTGGTTAGAATTACTCAAGGATTATGACATGAGTATTCTTTATCACCCAGGTAAGGCTAATGTTGTTGCTGATGCCTTGAGCAGGTTGTCTATGGGTAGTAACGCCCATTTTGAGGAAGATAAGAAAGAGCTAGCAAGAGATGTGCATAGACTTGCCCGATTGGGAGTTTGACTAATGGATTCCACAGAAGGAGGAGTAGTGGTGATGAATGGGGCTGAATCATCATTAGTGTCAGAAGTAAAAGAGAAGCAAGACCAAGATCCTATTTTGCTTGAATTGAAGGCAAATGTTCATAAGCAAAAAGTAAGTGCTTTTGAACAAGGGGGAGATGATGTGTTGAGGTATCATGGCAGATTGTGTGTACCAAGGGTGGATGAACTTCAAGAAAGGATTATGGAGGAAGCTCATAGCTCCAGATATTCTATCCATCCGGGTTCCACAAAGATGTACCGTTACTTGAGAGAAGTCTATTGGTGGAGTAGTATGAAGAAGGGCATTGCAGAGTTTGTTGCTAAGTGTCTGAATTTTCAGCAAGTTAAAGTAGAGCACCAAAGGTCTGGTGGTATGGCTCAGAATATAGAACTTCCGGAATGGAAGTGGGAGATGATTAATATGGATTTCATCATAGGTTTGCCACGGTCTCGCAGGAAGCATGATTCTATTTGGATGATTGTAGATCGAATGACCAAATCAGCCCACTTTTTGTCGGTAAAGACTACCCATTCAGGAGAGGACTATGCCAAGTTGTATCTTCAAGAGGTAGTTAGACTTCATGGGGTGCCAGTTTCGATTATATCAGATAGAGGTGCACAATTTACTGCACAGTTCTGGATATATTTTCAGAAAGGCTTGGGTTCAAAGGTGAACTTGAGTACTGCTTTCCATCCTCAAACAGATGGTCAAGAAAAGCGCACTATTCAAACCTTAGAAGATATGTTGAGGGCCTGTGTGATTGATTTCAAGGGTAATTGGGATGATCACCTACCTCCCATTGAGTTTGCTTACAAAAATAGTTACCATTCCAGCATCCATATGGCTCCTTATGAAGCTCTTTATGGGAGAAGATGCAGATCTCCTATTGGATGGTTTGAAGTTGGTGAAGCTGGGTTGATAGGACCAGACTTAGTTCATCAAGCTATGGAGAAGGGAGTTATAGTTTGAAGTAGATGATTGGGTATACTTAAAAGTTTCACCCATGAAGGGTGTTATGAGGTTTGGTAAGAAGCGGAAGCTTAGTCCCCGGTATATTGGCCCTTACAGAATATCCAAAAGGGTTGGTAATGTAGATTATGAGTTAGAGCTACCCCAAGAGTTAGCAGCGGACCATCCGGTGTTTCAAACTTCCATGTTGAAAAAGTGCATGGGAGATCCTTCACTTATCATACCAACTGAAGATATTGGTATCAAGGATAGATTGTCTTATGAGGAGATCCATGTTCAGATTCTAGACCGTCAGGTTCGCAAGTTGAGGACTAATGAAGTAGCATCAGTCAAAGTTTTTTGGAGAAATCAATTTATTGAGGAGGCTACTTGGGAAGGTGAGGAGGATATGAAGAAGAGATATCCACATCTCTTTGAGCCAAGAGAAAGTCCAGATCAAGGTACTAATTCTCTTCTTAGTACTCTTTAATTGATATGCTTGATGTGTTAGATTTTCTTGTTGGGTGTCTGAACTAAATGTTTGACGTTACGCCCTTAGCTTACTAAGAGTAATCTCATTCGAGAATGAATATTCCCAAGGGGGAGATATTGTAACATCTTGCTAACTGAAAGAACTAGAAAGAGCTAGAATTAGGAAGAGTGATTTTTGGAAATAATAAAAATCTGGAAAATTGGTTAAGTTAAGCTAAGTTTGAGTTTTTGGTCAACTTCAAATAACCATAACTACTATCTCAAGATGAGTTAGGTGTACTTCCAGATACCGTAGGAAAGATCTTGAATTATCTTTCCAACGCCGCCGAGTTTGCATGATTTCGAGTTAGTATGAGTGAGATATGCCCATTTGAAGTTGGCCTGTTCAAATAAGGAAAGTCTAATTCGGATTTTTGAAGGGTAGTTTGGTCTTTTCCTTACCAAATTATTTTCCGTTTTTAGGGGTTTATTTGGGGTCTAATCAGAATTAGATCAGTTTAGTCAATTGGAAATTCACGCTAGGGCTTGGAGAAAAGAGAAAAGAGGAGAAAGGAGAAGGAAGTTCTAGATTCATTGATTTCTTGGAGATCTTTGTGTGGATTTTGCCAAGGGTTAATCCCTACGAGGTATGTGAGATCACATAGCGTTGGGTTAGTTCACCCATGCGCCAATCATGATTCAATTCAGTGAAGTTGTATTGTTTTGAAAGCAAATCTTTTGAGTTTTTGATGAAATTCATTTGAATTCTTGTGGGTTCTTGTTGTTGAAGTTTCTTGAGTTTGATTCATGATTTTAGGTGTGTTTTTGAGTAGAATCTTATACATATTTATGATTTAGTTGATTCTAAGTGTTTGGGGAAAGAACCAAGTGAAATTAGAGGATTTAGAGTTGAAAAACGAAGAAGAAAAGTCGGAAGTCACCTAGGCAGGGACCTGGGGAGCCGCCCCAGCCAGAGCGCCCCAAGTCAGTTCCTGAAGTTTGCCCTCTGGCGCCCCACTTCGCTCAGAGCGCCAAGGACGCCAGACCTTCCACCCTTTCCCATTTCTTTCCGTACTAGTTCCTTAGCAACGTACCTATGTTTTCTAGTCGATTTCTATACTCTAAGGTACGTCTAATAATCATGAAATCATCCATAAACATGAGATCATGAACCTTGAATCCATAATTCAATTGAAGGAAAATTAAGAGTCAAGTCAAGAGGAGTTCATAGAGTTTTCCAAAAGAATATTTACAAACGTTTTAACTTTGTTTTAAGACTTGAGTATTGATTTGAGCAAAGAGTAAAGAGTTAAGTTCATTTCTTAGAAATGTATACAGGAACTAAGTATTCTCAAGAGTTAAAAAAGTTTTCACATTTGAGCAAGAAAGGGAAACACCGATTTCCAAGAGAGATTTTAAGCTAAGTTTTGAGTAATTATCTCAAACCAAAGAAAGAGTTTTGTTTTTAAAACACATGAGCTGAGTATATTTTGGGAGTAGTATTGAGCACCGATATGGGGACACGAGTTCATAATAACTCAAGTCTCCATAAACCATGTAGCCATCATGGGTAGAAAGGATCATACTTTTTAGATGACTCCTTAGTGCTTTTAAGAATAGACTAGTGGATCCACTTAGTTAAGGCATTCTATATGACGGCAAAGTATAGGACAGTTCTGGCAGCATGGGCAAGACGTTGTATCATCACTTAGGCTCATAGTGGTGGTTGTCGGTTAGAGAAACTCCCACAGTATTATATTACTTTATATGTAATTGGGTTGTTATTGTATTATTTTAAATACATTGCGTTGTCATTTACTGTTTTAAATGTTTTGTATAAACTGCACATTTATTGATGTTTTTACTTTGTATTGAGTTGAGTTATTCATGAGTTGAGTAAAGCCAAGGTAAGTGTTCCTTTCAGATTCTTTTCAAGCTTATCTCTTGTTTTAGTATTCCCCTCGCATGCTCGTACATTCAATATATTGATGTCATTTGGCCTGCATCTTTTTATGATGGAGATACAGGTAACCAGGATCAGCACCCAGTGCCTCGTTGATTCCAGTTGAGCTCCAGAGTTGTTGGTGAGCCTTCTTGTTTCCGGAGGATCCCTTTTATTTCTTTCAATATGTTTAGTTCATTAGGATGTCGTGGGTCTTGTCCTGACGTCCATCTTAGTTGTTAGAGGTTTCGTAGACAGTCAGATGTAGTTCTTTAGTCTTTTCATTTTCATTCTATTATGTTGAGACTTGAGTTACCACTTTGGCCAGTGAATGTTATTTTAATACATTCTCAGCTATCTTTGAACTTTCAGTTTACTTTTAAAGTACAATTATGATTGAGTTAAGTCTTCTGCTGAGTCAGTAAGCCAGGCCAAGGGTTTGCTTGGGGCCTGCAATAGTTCTCGAGTGCCAGTCCCGCCCAGGGTGTAGGCTCGGGGCATGACAGTTGTTGGCTCAAATAATAAGGTTTAAAGCACAATTTTCAGATTATGCAATAAAGGCAATTCGTCTTTATAATGCTGGTGAGTTTACATCTCAGACATTTAATGATTATTGTTTGTCCACTGGAATAACAGTTGAACATCCTATTGTACATCTTCAGACTCAAAATGGTCTAGCAGAGTCATTGATTAAACGTCTCCAATTGATAGCTAGACTATTTTTGATGAGGACAAAGTTGTTTGTTTCAGTTTGGGGGCATCCTATTTTGCATGCAGCGGCACTTGTGCGCATAAGGCCAATCAGTTATCATGACATCTCCCCATTACAATTGGTTTTTGGTCAGGATCCAAACATTTCCCATCTTAGAATCTTTGGTTGTGCGGTATATGTTCCAATTGCTCCACCACAACGCACAAAGATGGGTCCCCAAAGAAGGTTGGGGATATATGTTCGGTATGCATCTCGTTCTATTATAAAATACTTAGAACCTTGAACTGGAGATTTATTTACGGCAAGGCTTGCTGATTGTTATTTTGATGAATCAGTATACCCAACATTTGGGGGAGAACAAAAGTAGTTGGGAAATGAGATAGATTGGAATTCACTTTCACTGTCTCATTTAGATCCTCGAACAAATCAATGTGAGCAAGAAGTTCAAAAGATGATTTATTTGCAGAATATTGCAAATCAACTACCGGATGCATTTACTAACCTTTCACAGGTTACTAAATCATATATTCCAGCTGCTAATGCTCAAGTTCGAGTTGATGTCCCGATAGGATAAAATGTTAAGGCGAACGAGTCTGGACCACGTTTAAAACATGGTAGACCAATTGGTTCCAAGGATAAAAATCCTCAAAAAAGGAAAGGAATAAATGATCAAGATGATCATAATATGGAGGCAATTGCTCATGAAGAGCTCCGAGACATAATAAATGATGACACTACTGAGGAGGCCCATGTACCTGAAAATAATAAGGATGAGGAAATCTCAATAAATTATGTCTTGACGAGAAAAATGTGGAATCGAAATAATATTGTGGTGGATAATATTTTTGCCTATAATGTTGCAGTTGAAATAATGCAACAAGATGAGGATTTAGAACCAAGATCTGTCAATGAATGTAGACAGAGAAATGATTGGTCAAAATGAAAGGAAGCAATTCAAACAGAACTGGCTTCACTTGAAAAACGTAAAGTTTTCGGACCAATAGTCCGAACACCTGAAGGTGTCAAGCCAGTTGGGTAAAGTGGGTTTTTTGTGCGAAAACGCAATGAAAATTGTAAAGTCGTAAGATATAAAGCATGACTTGTGGCACAAGGGTTTTCGCAAAGGACTGTTATTGATTATGAGGAGACATATTCTCATGTGGTAGATGCAATTACCTTCAGGTATCTAATAAATATGATAGTCCATGAAAAGCTTGAAATGCATCTAATGGACGTTGTCACAACCTATTTATATGGCTCACTAGACCACATATTTTTATGAAAATCCCTGAAGCACTCAAAGTGCCTGAAGCATATAAAAATTCAAAAGAAAGTTGTTCAATAAAGCTTCAGAAATCCTCATATGGATTGAAACAATCAGGGTAAATGTGGTATAATCGTCTTAGCGATTACTTGTTAAAGGAAGGGTATAAGAATGACCCTATTTGTCCTTGTATTTTTATACGAAGGTCAAAATTTGAATTTGTAATAATATCTGTTTATGTTGATGACTTGAACATCATTGGAACTCCTACAGAGCGTTCAAAAGCCGTTGAGTGTTTGAAGAAAGAATTTGGAATGAAAGATCTTGGTAAGACAAAACTTTGTCTTGGCCTTCAGATTGAATATTTGACAAATGGAATATTTATCCATCAATCAACATATACTGAAAAGGTTTTGAAGTGATTTTACATGGATAAAGCACACCCATTGAGTAGCCCGATGGTTATGAGATCTCTTTATATAAATAAAGATCCATTCTGACCTCAAGAAAAGGATGAAGAGCTTCTTGGTGATGAAACACCATATCTCAGTGCTATTGGGGCACTAATGTACCTTGCCAATAATACCCGACCAGATATTTATTTCGCAGTAAGTTTATTGGCGAGATTCAGCTCATGTCCAACAAAAACACATTGGAATGGTGTTAAGCATATATTCATATATCTTCAAGGAACAATTGATATGGGATTGTTGTATTCTAATGCATCCAAGTCAGAATTGATCGGTTATGCAGATGCAGGAAATTTTCTGACCCACATAAAGCCCAATCTCAGATAGGCTACTTATTCACATATGGAGGTACAATTATATCATGGCGTTCGATGAAGCAACAATAGTTGCTACTTCTTCAAATCATTCAGAAATAATAGTCATTCATGAAGCCAGTCGAGAGTGTGTGTGGTTGAGATCAATGACTAAACACATTTTGCAATTATGCTGTCACGACCCGAGTCTACACCCTGGACGTGGTCGGCACTCAAGAAACATTGCTGGTCCCCAAGCGAACCCTCATCCTGGCTGACTACAAGTGGAAGACTAACTCAAGAATACAAAAGCTTAAAAACTGAATTAAATTCATTGAAATCCAATAGTGAACTTTAAAAAAGTCTGAACAATACTCAAAAGAAAGTAAATACAGAAAACTCTTCAACTCTGTCTATCAATGAAGCCTCTACTATTACAGAAAGATATCATGACAAGACCCACGACATCTCAAAACTACTAACTGTAAGATAAAGGTGAAGTCCTCCGGAATATAAGAAGGCTCACCAAAGCTGACTGGAATATCACATGACCTCAACGAAACACCTGTTGATGATCCTGAATACCTGTATCGGCATCATCAAACGATGCAGGCCAAACGGCTCAGTACGTGGAATGTACGAGCAGGTAAGAGGAATTCTAAAGCATAACATAAGCTTGAACTTGATAAAAAGGGAAACATATTCTCAACTCACTCAACTAAACTCAACTCAAGAATAAGATACTCAACTCAGAGATACTCAACTCAAAGATATTCAACTCAAAGGTACTCAACTCAAAGATACTCAACTCAAAGGTACTCAACTCTGGATACTCAACTACGGATACTCAATTCGAGATAAAGCAACAATAGAAGATGCAATATATGGAAAGCTTTTAAAACAGTAGATCACAACTCAATGTATTGAAAAATTCAATAGTAACTCAGTTTGTATGCAAGGATACAATATAAACTTTGTTTGTATATGAAAATACAAAATAAACTCTGTGTATATAAGAATACAAAATATCTCTGTGGGAGTTTCTCTAACCGACAACCATCACTATG